>JANKKB010011466.1:10011-25157 GCA_026225775.1 Bursera palmeri
GTAGTTATTTTCTTTTCGAGTAAAACTATTATCTAACTAATTATCCATAGGAAAATGATCATTTTGATGTTTTAAGTTCAAAATTTATAAGAATATTGTGATTGGTAATTTTTTATTATAAAGGCTATTTTGGTCCTTACAATTATCAGTTTTGGTTACTTGTCGACTATTCTAAGTTTTATGGGCCTGCCTTCATCGTTCTTCCCCAGTGTTGTTCTTGTGCGTTTGGAAAATTTATCAAAATAGCCACTTGAAGGGGGTCAAATTGAAAAATAGCCTCCCTTCATTAACTCTCTCATCCGCCTAACCAAAACTACAGTAAAAATTTATTTCTACCGATTATATCCCTGTGGAGAATGGTTTTTTGATTGTTAAGTTCGTCTAAGTCCAGGACCGTGATAGGTTCAATGCCAGGACCGTGATGGTCCAATGTCAGGACCGTGATAGGTCCAAGCTTAGGACCGTGATAGGTTCAAGGCCAGGACCGTGATAGGTCCAATGCCAAGACCGTGATAGGTCCAAGACTAGGACCGTGTAAGGTCTAAAGGTATAATTGTATAAGGTTTGACACTATCATAGTCTTGGACCTATCACGGTGCTAGCATTAGACCTATCACGGTCTTAGTCTTGGACCTATCACTGTCTTAGCATTGGACCTATCACTGTTCTTTAAATATGCAGGAGATGGGGGTATAATCGATAAAAATAAATTTTTACTGTAGCTTTGACTAGGCGGATGAAAGAGTTAGTGAAGGGAGACTATTTTTTAATTTGACCCCTTCTAAATGGCTATTTTGATAAATTTTTCTGTGCGTTTTGAGCATATAAATCATAGGAAAACCCTAATCTTATTTGCTCTAAATCATAGTAAAACCTTAATCTTATTTGCTCCAATGCGTTCTTCAGTTCTCAAACTAATAATCTGTATCTCACTACGTTGCTTACGAACATGGGCNAACATGGGCAAGTCAAGCGTAAAGTAAAAGTCAAGTATAATGACTTTTAAAACCTGAAAACTAACCAAGATTATTTACGTATCATATTACCTTTAGAATAAAAACAGACTACAAAACACGAGTAGATGGTAGACTTTGGTATAGCAAAGTCAAGTATATATTACAATGTTATATATTGAAGCAATGGACAGACAATTATGTATGATGATTGAATATAGACCGTTTTTCAACCCATTTTGGGGTTCAAGAGCCTTAGGGGGTCTTTAATTATAATGACTACATTAAGTTTTTATTGTCAAATTAAGGTTTGATTATTAAGTTTATAAATATNTTAATAATCAAATCTCATGTTTAAACGATCTGTATTAAAATTTTTTTAATAACATAGGATACATGTCCCATCAAATTAATCAAGATACGTATAAAAATGTCTAGACATCTGTATTTTGAAAATAAAAAAAATTGATTCTTTTTCTTATAAATCATTTTTTTAGAATTAATCTTCATTTCATTACGTGTAATGATTATTATTTAAATAGGCACAATACAAAAAATTGTTTACCGTAACTTAATGATGTGTAACTTTAATTTACTATATATTTGTAACATTAATATTCTATTATCTGTGTTAGATATTAGTTATTTTCTTTTCGAGAAAAACTATTATCTAACTAATTATCCATAGGAAAATGATCATTTTGATGCCTTAAGTTCGAACTTCATAAGAATATTGTGATTGGTAATTTTTTATTATAAAGGCTATTTTGGTCCTTACAATTATCAGTTTTGGATACTTGTCGACTCTTCTAAGTTTTATGGGCCTGCGTTCATCGTTCTTCCCCAGTGCTGTTCCTGTGCGTTTGGGAAATTTACCAAAATAGCCACTTGGAGGGGGTCAAATTGAAAAATAGCCTCCCTTCATTAACTTTCTCATCCGCCTAGCCAAAACTACAGTAAAATTTATTTCTACCGATTATACCCCTGTGAAGAAAGGTTTTTTGGTTGTTAGGTTACGTCTAAGTCTAGGACCGTGATAGGTCCAATATCAGGACCATGATAGGTCCAAGCCTAGGACCGTGATAGGTTCAAGGCCAGGACCGTGATAGGTCCAATGCTAAGACCGTGATAAGTCCAAGACTAGGACTATATAAGGTCTAAAGCTATGATTGTATAAGGTCTGACACTATCATAGTCTTGGACCTATCACGGTTCTAGTCTTCGACCTATCACAGTCCTTGCATTAGACCTATCACGGTCCTACTCTTGGACCTATCACAGTCCTAGTCTTAGACCTATCACGGTCTTGACATTGGACCTATCACTGTTCTTTGAATATGTAGGAGATGGGGGTATAATCGGTTGAAATAAATTTTTACTGTAGCTTTGGCGAGGCAGATGAAAGAGTTAGTGAAGGGAGGCTATTTTTCAATTTGACCCCCTCTAAATGACTACTTTGGCAAATTTTCCTGTGCGTTTTGAGCATATAAATCATAGTAAAATCCTAATCTTATTTAGAGTTGGCAAAAGGCCAGACCCAGCCCAGGCCGACTTGGCCCGGTTCGATTTTTGGCCTGGCCTGGCCTGTCTACTACAGTAGAGGCTAGGCCAAAGCCTGGGCCTAAGGTAGGCCAGGCCTAGGCTAAGGTTTCAGGCCTGCAGGCGGCCTGGCCTGGTCTGATTTGGTCTGGCCTGGTCAGCCTTGGCCTTGCATGTAGAACATTTATTTTTTTAAAAAATATAATTCATATATTTTTTTTGACATACTAATAACATTTTTCACAAAAAAATTGAAAAATATATAATTTGTAATTTTTTTAATATAATACTGATACATATTAATATTTTTAGACAAAAATTTAATTATTCTACTTTTGAAATAATGAACATGTTTAGAAAAATGTGTTAAAAGTATTTTTGGGATTCATATAACCCCATTTTTTTTTGTAATACTTTAATTGAATTAATTGATAATAAAAAAATTGAAGTAAAATAACAACTCTTGATATACAGTGTGCACTATATATAATTGCTTTATGAGTATGACTTAGCCAATTACTTTTATTTAAATAAAAAATAAAAGGGGTAAATGCTTTTACAAAAGCACTTGGATCTACTCCAAAGTTCATTAAATATAAAAAAAAAAAGACGTCTTCATTCGGAGAAAGCAAGAAAGGTCCTAGTTCAGTACTTAATAGTTTCTCATACTACCCTACATCATAAATTGTATAAATTCTCAATCTCAATGTTTCAGCTCCAACCAAACCAAACCCAAAACTCAATTTAATTATATAATTTAAAAAAATGAATTCTGTGAGTTCATTTTTATTTTTTAAATGATTTTTAGAATTTTCTCTGAAGAAAACGTTATTAAATTATTATGTTCTTCTTCAATTTTAAGAAAAAATTCACCAATTCTTTGTTTTATTTTCTCAAGTTCTGACTTTTTATTTATTTATTTTAAGAAACAAAACTTTGGCGATTCTACTTTAGTGATTTGAAGAGAGTAGATCATATAAATATAGCTAAATATATATGTAAGAATATACCTCATTAATAACRATTATTTTTAAAAATTTGTAAATAAAATATGTAAAAAAATTGAGACTAACATTTATTTCTTTAAAAAAATTACGATAATACATAGTAAAGTAATGTAGTACATATTAAAAAATGTCATAATCAAGTAAATGAGGTTAAAAAATAATCTATCATAAATTAACGTAGAAGTGAAAAAGGTGGAAGAGTTATATGTGTACAAAATTTAATATTTTTCAGGATCTCCTTACTATTATCATTCCCTAAGTATATGTCACGAACGTAATTATTAATTCTAATTTTTAAATTTAATTTCTATCTTATAGATTTATTATTGTTTATAATTAAATTTAATTTCTATCTTAATTATATATATATAAAACTACTGTCGTAAATATGTAATCAATTTTTTCTATTTTTTATCTTTAATTCTTAAGTATATGTCACAAACGTAATTACTAATTCTAATTTTTAGTCAGAAAAATTTTTATAATTCTAAATTTCTAATTATAAAAATTGTAATTTCAAATTTTTTTATAAATTAAAAAATAATTAAAAAATTATTTAAATAATGAGCCCACCCTAATACTAGTTGAGCCCGGTCCGACTTGCCCCGTTCGCTCTGGACCGGCCTGACCCGGTTCGGTCTGACCCGGCCTCGACCGGTTCGGTCTGTCCCGGTCTGGACTGGTCTTTTGCCATGACGATTCTTATTTGCTCTAAATCATAATAAAACCCTAATTCGCTCCACTCCGTTCTTCAGTCCTAACGAACATGGGCAAGTCAAGCGTAAAGTAAAAGTCTTTTTTTTTTTGTGGGGAAGTTTTGTAGCTTCATCTGCTGCAAGTCTAATTTTGCTTTAGCTTGATCCTTATTTTTTCTATGTGAATGTTTGATGCAGAGCGGACTCGTCTTCTAAAGCTGACCGTAAATTTGAAAAGAAACTTGAATTTTATGCGAGTGAGTCTGAGTTTCTTCATTCATGGATGATTTTGTGGTTTATTTCCTTCTCTGTTGGTTGGTAGTTGAAAATTTCTGAAACCCATTCGAGTTTGAATATGAAAAAAGTATCCACATTGATTGCTATTAACGCTCAGGATTAACCGTTTGTATGATGTTACTGCATGCATTGAATAAAATTGCTATTTTGGTGCAGAGGTTAGAGATTCTGTTGCTTCCTTGACTGCCAAAAAGGCTATTACCAAGGTGAAGGTCTTTGAAACTCTTTTTATTTGTATATTCTACAGCTATAGTTACTATATTCCTATGCAATTCTTTAAATCTGAATATTGTTAAAGTAATGAAGATGTTTCAATGGTATGAACGGAAAGAAAAGGCCTTGTGTCTCCATATTATAGTGTCTAAACTTTCCTAAACCCAAAAGAACACGAGTTTACTTTGAGCACGTTTGATCTACTGCAACATGAGCTCAGGGGAAGATGATGTCACCTTTGGTGGCAAAGTTTTCAGATAATTCCATGTAATGCAAATTGCATTGAGGGAAGGGTTGAATTAAATTTGATTAAATCAGCATCATTGTAAGGGTGATTGTTTTTATATGATCTTTTAGTGCTAATGATTATTCAGTGATTTTCCCACCTTGAAAGGATGACTTGAAGTTACAATCGTTTTGTATTACTTTTTTACTCTGAGGTGATTTTCAACTACTAGAGGTGGAAAAGTGAACACCTGAGCTTTATTCTTCAACATTAGGAACGAAACAGGATTCTGGGTCAAGTATTGTTGAATACAAGCAGCAGTGTCTGTATGCTAAAAGCTCCCATGGTGGGCTGTAAATCTAGCTAAGAGCCAAATAATGTTGTTAATTTTCTTGCTTTTCATTGTTGAATTTGTTAATCACAAGTTAGGACACTTCAAGGAGGATGAATACCTTAAGTTTTCCCTCAATGAGGCATGAAATCTCAAGCATAAAAGAGCAGTCTTGCACATACAGATTTATGGTGGCTGTAAAATTTCTTTGAACTCTTCTGTTCTACATAATAGTAAGGCTGTATATCCATATTTTGATCTTTGAGCACATTGTAATATGTTCACCTGTATGAAACATTCTTTTGGAAATAATAATTCTCATTTTTTATTGAGATTTTATGGTAAATCTTATGCTTGTAATTAATACCTCTTGTTTCTGAATGACTTTCACTAAATTGTCTTATGCTGAAAAGGTATTTCATGTTTAAACAGAAAAAGAAACTTAGAAGCAGACAGAAGAAATTGAAAGTATATGACCTCTCCTCCCTCTCAGAGTTCCTGCCTGAGTTGAAACCTCCTCAAAAACCAACTGAAGCAGCTGGCTTCAAGCTGAATTGCAAATCCAGGAAAAAACTGATGTGTGTGCTTCAATTCTATGTTTTCTGATGTTATGTCTATTTTATTTATTTATTTTTGTTATCCTGCATTTTTTACTTTTCTAATGTGCCGTGGAAAAACATGCGCTCTTGACAGATTTAAGGAAGGGAAACAGTTGAGCACAGTTGTCAACCATCCTGCTTTTCAGGTGGATCCACTGGCTGCTATTCATAAACACTTGGAGAACACACAACCTGTTTCAGACGAGAAACCAAAGAAGAAGACAAATAAAAGCGGAAAGAAGAAGAAAAAGGGGGATAAGTCGAAGACGTTGTCTGGACCTCAATCTATGGATTTCTGACTTGATGTATGGACCTTCATACATCCTTTTTTCTTGAGCCAAATGTATTCATATTTGATTGTGAAAAGGTTGTGCTCAAATTTTGTATATGATTAGTCTATTTGTTGACCTTGTTGAAATAGTAACATGTTTCTCTTCATTCCAAGGGAGCCTTTTGCAAGTGAGGGGGTGTCTTTACCCCTTTTTAATTGAAATATCGATGAAGAATAATACATTTATGCAATTTTTACTGCAGCCTGTTATATTTTCTAACATTGCATTGTGTGTAAGTTGGTTTGTATATTCATTGACAGCAAATTGTTGATTTAGGGATGGAAGGATCAAATGCACTAGAACTGAAAGCTCTAGTAAGCATACTTATTTGAAAGTGTGCATTTTTAATATAGATTTTAGAGATTTTATTACTTCAGAAAACATTAACATCAATTTTTTTTTTTTGGTGATAACGGAATTTTCAATCAAGTAAAATGATACTACAGATTGTATCTTTTCAGACAAATTTCAATTTCAGGCTCTTTTCTTTCTTTCGTCTTTCCTTTTTCACCCTTCCTCTACGTTGCTATAGTTAGCTTATTATGTGCACAAATATAAATGACCTGATTATAGCCAGATATGGGGCCTGCCATCAGGCAATACAATGAACATAACAAGCTTCAAAACTTTTCTATGCAAATATCATTGAAGGTAGTTCTCATCAATAGTCAATACCAATGCTTCTGTAAATTGATTTTACAGTAGTAATACTCTTTTTGATGGAGTGGTACATTTTGGAGATTAAACAGCTGAATTACAGTGTATGCAGTGAATAAAGATTATTCCGCAATGTCTGCTTGGCAGCTAAGTTAGTATGCACGCAGAGCTGCTTAATAAATGGGGAAATGACAATAACCCCCCAATTAAATTTGAAGAAAACACTTAACCCCACACTTTTACTAAACTAACGCTTACCCCCCAAATACCCCTAAAAAATTAACACTTACCCCCCAAATATTTGGAGGGTAAGTGTTAGTATCCCACACTTTTACTAAACTAACGCTTACCCCTCAAATACCCCTAAAAAACTAACACTTACCCCCCAAATATTTGGGGGGTAAGTGTTAGTTTTAAGAAAACAGTGATAATTTTTTGAGGGATAAGTGTAGTTTAAGAAAAGTGTGGGGTTAAGTGTTTTCTTGAAATCTAATTGGGGGGTCAGAGTAAATTCCCCTATTAAGTTACTAAATTTCTGTTATACATATTTGGCTGACCTATAAGAAACCAAGCATCAATGGATACTTCATTTATGCTGGGATTTTCAGAGCTTGTCAAATCTGATTCCTCCATATATACGAAGGCCTTGTTTAAGGGTAGAATTTGCAGCTATCCTCATCTATTCCTTCGTTTTTGCTACAGAAACTGGGAAAGGACTATTTTGCTGCCTTCACCGAGATATTGTTGGATAGCCAATCAAGACCTTCGTGGAGTCCCTGGCCAGTGGTTGCAGTAGTAATCTAGATATTCCTGTACAAGATAATTCACAAAAGACACCAGTCAATCTATGTTGTCATTACATTAATCTAGTGTGTATTTGCTCCCCGGTTCCTGCAGCAGAATTTGAGACTTCAAATGATATCGCACATTGTTTCTGCAGATGTCATCTCTTGGCCCTTACTACGAAGAGACCAAATGAAGTTTAAAACTGGAACTGTCATCACTAATGAATCCTGAAAGACAAATTATTCATTATATTACGAGTACCAATAAGATTATTAGACTAATACCATTTGTGGTTTCATCTCATTAAGTCCATCCTTATTATTCATTCATTCCCCAGCGTCAAACATTGTGTAATGCACTCAACAGAGTGTTGGTACAGAAAAAGCATACTACATATAAGACCGAAAGTCAATCAAAAATAAGTACAAAGGATGGTAGGATGAAACCCAGAAACCAAAACATAAATGATGTTTGCTCAAATTTTGTATATGAATAGTCTTTTTGTTAAGCTTGTTGAAAAAAGTAATATGTTTTTCTTCATTCTTCTTTCAAAGGGAGCTCTTTGCAAGCGATGGGTTATCTTTACCCTTTTTTGATAGAAATATTGATGAAGAATCATACATTAATACAATTCCTTACCGTAGGCCTGCTATATTTTATGACATTGCATTGTAAGTTGGCGTATGATGATTGGCGCCAAATTGTTGATTTAGGGATGGCAGAATCAAATGCTTTAGAACTTAAAGTGCCAATAAATACTTATTTTGAAGTTCACATTTTCTGATATAGATTTTGGAGAATTTATTCCATCTTGTTTGTGTTTTCAGATAATATATCAAATTTAGTCTGTTTTCTTACCTCCTCTTTCCCCCTTTTTCTTGCCTTACATAATACTAGGACAATCCACCCTACCTCATTTTTTTTTAACTACCAAATCCACTAATATCTAGCAGAGGCTAGTGCAAAACTGCTCGAGGATGTAAAACTTCTCCAATCCTTGTTTATTGAGAACTTCATAAACCATCGGTTGATGAAGATGCTATGACCCATTGAGCTCTTAACAATATTTGTTAGACATTATCAGACATTGTCTGAAGCTCGACGGACATTGTCAAATGGTGTCAAATGCTGTTTGATGCTCATTATCTATCGGACACTATCGAGTATATCTGTCATCCAACAAAGGGTTGTAGTACCTGAATTTTTTAAAAATGGATCAAAACTCAAAGACCTCGCTTAGTCCATTCCTTCAATTGTTTCAAAGTAATAATAATTAGAAGAAATTAACTGAAACATGCCTCATGCTTCCACGAAATAAAATAGAAAAGACGGAAAGATAAAATAAAGGAAATATGGTTGTTGTTATATGAAACTTAGGGTCGGTTGGCAAATTTCTCCCCCAGCAAGCAATGCTGGAGGCTATATATGTTCTCATTGGATGGGAATCAAACAGTAGCAATGCGAGAGATTAGAGAGGAAGAAGGTGGTGCCTAGCCTAGGGTTTTTAGGCTGAAAAACAATGCCTTACTTCCTCTCTTTCAGAAAGACAAATATTTCCTCATGGGATGCTTATGAGGGAAGTGTTTTGGAAAAAAGTCAAACCTTAATTTCTTTTGATTGTCTAACCGATCAACAGGACAATAAGCCTAACCCTCGTAGCTGGTAAAAATTATTTTTACACGTTTTTTCACCTAATTTAGTTTCGTCATAAAAGAAAAAAAATTAAACCTGCTCAATTTCAGAACAACTCCTCTATTTTTTGTTATTTCTCATTGTAATATGAGGCTACAAGAATAAAAGGTTTCTTGTATCTTCTCTTTCATCTATGGTTGTGATCAAAGTAAATTTAGAAAGACCTAAAAAATATGTTTTATTTGTTATTGTGATATGGATTTGGATCCCAGATCAAGATGATTCGATATGGTAATGATTTTCATATTTCCTTACAGGGATTTAGAACTTTGGCAAGTTTAATTAAAAATGTATAAAATTATGGGGTGAAAACATCTAAAAAGTTACGAAGATGTAATAGCTTGAAATCTGTTGAAATGAAAAAATTTTGATGTAAAGAACAGCTGAGTTTTACTCGAGGTTCTGAATCTTTTTTTGAAGTCATCAACTCATGAAATGCCTTGCATGTCACTTTTACAAAGTATCTAGTGTCCCATGTATGGACATAAAATTTCCCTGGTACTTATTTAGCTGACCTGCATGAAGGAACCAAGCATCTCATTGAAAGTTTCATTTATGCATTTTCAGGATTTGTCAAATCTGATTTCATCAAATATACGAAGGCATTATTTAAGGGTAGAATTCTTTTGCAGCTATCCTCATCTATTTCTTCATTTTGCTACAGAAACTAGAGAATAGCTATTTTGCTGCCTTCACTGAGATATTGTTGGATAGCCAATCAAGACCTTTATAAAGTCCTTGCCCAGTGGTTGCAGTAGTACTCTGGATATACCTGTACAAGACAATTCACAAAAATCACCAATCAGTCTATGTTGTCATGACATCAATATAGTGTGTATTTGCCACCCGATTCCTGAAGCCGAATTTGAGAATTCTAAGGATATTGCACATTGTTTCTGCAGATGTCATCTTCTGATCCTTACTAATGAAGAGACCAATCGAAGTTTAAAACTGCAACTGTCATCAAAATGAATCCTTAAAAGACAAATTATTCAATACATTCCGAGTACCAATAAGATTATTAGACTAATACCACGTATCATTTCATCTCATTAAGTCCATCTTTAGTATTCATTGTTCAGTATCAAATATTGTGTAATGAATACTTCTACACATGCGACCAATTTCATCTTAACAAAGTGTCAAATGGAAAGAACATACTACATAAGATATTTTGGAATATTTCAACGAATACGGAACATGGAAGATAAGAATAAGAGGTAACATTTACCAGCGACGCTGACCAAGAGAGTAAAGCCCAAGTTTATGAGCAATCTCAGAAGCAGGCATAGCATCTGGGTAATCTTGCTTGTTGGCAAAGACAAGTAGTGCTGCATTGTTTAGCTCATTCTGCAAAAAAGAAATAGATAAATAAATAAAAGAACAAGCATGTGTATCATGCCTAAGTAACTGTTTCTTGAGAACATGGAAAGAAAAAAAAAAGTGGGAATTCATCGAAGTGCTTAATAAATTCTTTTGTTCCCTTCTCAAAGCTTTTTCAAAATTTCTTTCCTTTCTGGATTCTAATAAGAGTTGACAAGTGAAAATTTTATTTACCGACCAAAGATAGTACTAACATAATCCAAAATGCGATGTAGCTCGTTGCGGGCTTCTGAGATTCTTTCTCTGTCATAGCTGTCCACCACAAAGATAAGTCCCTGAGTGTTCTCAAAGTAATGTCTCCATAAGGGCCGAATCTGTTTTGCAAATTGGAAAGCATTGCACCTTAGTTTCAAAGCAAGCACTGTTTTACCCATGAAAGAAAATGCTTTCTCAATTCTATTGCAGGAATCAATATGACGCAAAACATTCCATTAATTATTTATCTAGCACTTTTCTGAGTTCTCTCTGCATGATCAAGAGCAAGCTGAGACCAAAACTGTCCTGAAGCCAACCCGTATTAGTATTTTTAATCTTTTCATATCTATTACTCAGGCTGGTCTTTATCTCTCAACATTCCCTTATTCTTCTCTATGGTGACTGTATCTGCAACTATCCAATTATGGGGCAAATGTAGCATTCGCATGCTGATGCAGCATTCTCTTCAATTTGTTCCTGCTTTATCTACTTCTCTAGTAGACTTGTTTGCACTTCATTTCGCAACTAGATTAAAAATTTGAATACAATGAAGCACATGGCGTTAGCTTAGTACCTGACTTTGACCTCCTACATCCCACACGGTGAAGCTTATATTTTTGTACTCTACAGTCTCTACATTGAAACCTGGCGCATAAGAGATTATGCAAGATATCATTGATTTAATTGTAGACTGAAAAAAGTTGAAAAATTAGAGTTTTTAAGAATGAATTGTATGGTTAATCATCACACATAAGACATCATGAAATCACAATGAAATGTATTGTTATAGTTTGATTGGTGTACGTTTGAAAGGAACTTTGAAGCTCTATAAACCAAGGTAGCCAAGCTTATAATGGCATATAGAGTTCATGTCGTTTGTTAAACATTTTTCTAAGTAACAACATCACGGCGGTACAGCACGGGGTCCATTTTCAAATCAGGCAAAATTCAGTATTAGACGTGAGGGAGAGCCGTTAGAGATATCCAATAAAGAGAGAAGCAAAATCCAACATATGGAGAGAGAGACCGAGTGACCCAGGAGCCAAAGAAATTATTAAAGTGAGAGTTTGCAGAGCATATACCGATTGTTGGTACTGTTGCTACAACCTCTCCGAGCTTCAGCTTGAATAGAATGGTTGTTTTCCCGGAAGCATCAAGACCCACCATCAGAATTCTATAACTACTCCGTGGAAAGAACCTCTTTGCAAGCCGAGATATGAGCTTACCCATACCAAATTTGTTGAACCCCAAGCAAGAAACTCAAAATCAAGAAGAAATAATAAGGTGAGGAAGAACTCCTTTTATTGCAAGAAGCATGAAATATACTTTTCCAATCACAATAGAATTCTCAAGATATAAATACTATCAGGTAAATGCACGGTTGAGTGCAAAGGGTAAAGGAGAATAAGTTCTGAAAGAAGTAAAGAATAGTAAAGAATGAAGTTCGTTTGATTTCTTGACTTCTAATAGTACCTATCGACCCTGCATACTACCTTTCAACACAATAGTGGAGATGGGTGGGATTCTGTCCGCTGAATGGCTGGAAGTTGAAAAGAACACACTTTAAACTTTTGGAATAGAAATGTAATGTATACACTTGCCCATGTACCAGACAGCGATTGACTAAAAGTATCCCCTGTATCCACCATGAATAATGCTCCAACTAGCAAAGCTGATCACTACCTGATCATCGTCACTAACTCCAAATAACTTGCAAAAAGTATGATAACAAATCCAAAGAGAAACACGCAAGGGGAAAGCCTTTACTTAAACTGAAATTTTCACTATTCGTACATTTTCAAGTGCTGGCAAACAAAAGTAAACTAATGAACAAAAAAATATGTTATAGTGTCTCTGGGCAGACTTTACAGACACCAAAAAGCAACACCAAGTCATGTGATCAATTTTTTGAGGCCGATTGGAAGATGAATACTGCCGTCAAAACACCAACTAATGCCGTAACTCCCAAGGCAGCCGTGGGCAAGGGTGTCATGAGTCCAAAATTCTGCAAAACAAAAATGGAAATTGATGTGATAAGATATCTACTCACAAATGTTTTAATATCCTTTTGCCGATAACTGCATGTTTGGGTTGGGCTGCTGTAGCTATAATTTCAAGCAAGGATTCAATACTAACATAAATGGTGATTGGAAATCAAATACTTGAAAAGTTTCAATTCTCTTAAGCTGGGGCGGAGAAACAGCTCTGAGTTAAATATTTTTACACGGTAGGTGGGTGCTAAATATGTCAATCAAATAAGGAATAAGCCAAGGGTTTCCTGGGTTCATCTGGAATCAAACATGCTGTAGCCAATAGAGAAATCTGTAACCATATAAGATTTAACCAGGTATTTTCTAATCAAATATGGCATTTTCCTTTCTTTTCTTGTTTAATTGTTTGATTAATACATTGTCTCAACCTGAGCCACATCATGGCTTATTGACTTGGAGATCAAATCAGATACTTTAATCATGTATGCATCAAGAAACTATTTTTCTCAAAAGGCAGGAAGACAAAAGTACATGTCATACCTCCAGAAGTCCCTTGCCTGTCGATATTTCAATAGTAACAGCCACAGCAAAGCCAACCATTGCAAGACGGCCTAGCCATACATCCAAACTGTTGCCCCCTGAGGTACGTTGCTCACATCTGATAGAAAATGTAGTTGCTCTGCATGACTGATTCCTTCTTCGGCAAGAAGTTCTCCATACTATCGAAAAAGAAAGCAAGCATCAAACCTTAGCTACCAGACCAATCATACAATAGAAAAACCAGTAAAAAAGAGACATACATGTATATAATTTTATGATAGTTATACAGTCCATTTTCATCATAGAGCCTTCAAAAACAACATTCATAATTTATCTATCTAAAGATTTAGTGAAATATGAATTTTAAGATCAAAGCTCAGAGGTCAAAAGCATAATTAGATTTAGGCGAACAGAACTTATTTCAATTCAGATTCTTTTGCCATACACAGAGTTAAAGACCGCATTGAAACTGACAACTCAATCATAAACCATTTCTAAGTGGAGAACCTGGGGAAACTTCTAAATCTATCAAATAAATCATCTACCACAAAAATTACAAGCATGAAAGTTTCAACTTTTAATATATCAACAGCACATGTTAAACAAGGGAGAAAAAAAAGAGAAACTTGAAGTATAATTCTTACGAAGTGGAGAACCAGTGGCAAAAGTACTCTTGGTTCTTGCTACACTCGAAATGGGTAATCGAGAAACGGTGTGAGTTCTTGGTGAGCTCAAAGCAAAAGGATCTGCAACATAAAAATGTTGAAGAATGAGAATAAAGCAAACTGTAGTAGTCGTAAAACCCAGAAAAGGACAAAGAGAGTACCATGGATGGAGAGGGAGAGAGAGGCAGAAACTTGAGCTAAAGCCATTGTTTTGTGCAGCTGAAGTCAGACACAGAGATGAGAGCGAGGAAGAAAGCAGGAGGGAGCTTAAGTGGCACCAAGGCACCTCTCAAAGTCTATCTAGACATGGACCAGATATTTGAGAGAGTGGAAAGCTGACACGTGTTCTCATACCCCAAATTTCTGTATTAGTTCACAGGCAATAGTTTTCTCGTTAACATCTAAATCATTTATTAATTATTTTATTAAATCAATAAAAATCTTCAATTAATAAAAGATTCAGCGGCAAGCCGAAGTGAGTACTAATTCCACTCATATTTCCACCAATTCATCGCCAGTTTCGATTCAGGAAATAGCCTTTTTCATTATCCTTCCTTTCTCATTCTGAGTGAAAGTCACTTACATATGCATGCAACTTTTAGCACCACCAACCTGCCTTCTTCTTCTTCAATCTTCTATTTTGATTGAATTTCTTCTAAAAGCGATAACATTTAATGGCTGCCTTTTCAATAGGGACCCACCTGTCCACATTACAACACTTCAAGAAACACTCTCTCTCTCTATCTTCTGTGTCCTCACCTCACTCCTCACCTAGCTTCGCCACTTCTCTTTGTGGTAGAATTAGAGATTCTAGATTGCTTCTTCGCAATGGGGTTCTTGCTAGAGCTGAAGACAAGGCAAGAGATTCTTCTTCAGTTCAACAAGAAGCTGGACAACAACTTAAAAACCAAAAGCAGCTCCAGGTTCTTCTTCTCATTCTTTTAAGGATTCCCGTTTGCTTTCTCAAGCATGGACGGAGCTTAGAAGGGACTGAGGGGGGCCATGGCCCCCCCAAAGAAAAAAAAAATCTATATATTTAAAGGGT
>JANKKB010011466.1:25207-39740 GCA_026225775.1 Bursera palmeri
TTTATCTTGGCCCCCCCTAAAATTTGAATTTTTTTCCTTTGGCCCCCCCTAAAAATTCTTCCAAGCTCCGTCACTGTTCTCAAGCGACTTTTTCCGCAAATTTTTGTGGGTGTGGATTCTTTTGATTTTAACCTAAGCATTTTTGAGTTGAAAACAGCTGCAGGTTCATTTTACTAGAGCTTTCAACTCTTTCAAGAGTTCATCGGTTCGTTTAGCTAATTTATGATGTTTGAAAATGATTTTTGTTAAATATTTATGAATTGCAAAAAAGCTCCAGTTTTTTTCTCTTGATGATTTTCTAAATATGGATAGAAGATTTGGCCTAAAAATTATGAATTGATATTTATTTTTATTTTTGGTTAAAGTTACATGATTTCTATGGATTTAGATAAGGGATTTTGATTTCTGTGTATCTGAATTTAGATGATTATTAAATGATGCTTAGAATTGAACGTGCAAAAAGGGTAGAATTTGAATGTTTAGGTTAATTTTTTGAGATTTTTCATCTCAATTCAAGATATATTTGCTAGTGCATACTTGTAGGTCATATATAACATTTCCACAGAAATGTTACCATTAGAAAGTTGATTAACTCAACACGCAGCATGAATTTGAAATTGAGAGGCAAATGTGTGAATAATTGTGGGAATAACAAATGAAGAAAACAATGGACACAAGATTTACGTGGTTAAACCCTGATTTGATATGAGGGACACATCCACAGAACAAAGACTAAAAGGATTTTATTAGACCATAAAAATTGTACAACAACCTTTCACTAATAGATAGGAGAGAAAAATTAACCGTTTGTTCTACAATTGAGGAAAGAACAATTTTGGCGGAGAAGAGAAGTGTTTGCCTTGGACAAAATGAGCCTTTGCTTTTATAGGCACTCATGGCCTCCAAATCAATAGTTAGAATTTAATTCATTCACATGCTTCGGCTATCAGTAGACTAAATAACCTAGGCTACCTTCTTGTCACAAATTTACTGCAATCTCTCCTTGCTTTTCTAAATTTGTCAGCCACTAATGTGGAAGTGGCTTCACATTTTGACAGTTACTAGAGTGAAATACTGCATGGAAACGGGTTTGTTTTTGTGTAAATCTATGGAGGTAAGATGTATTATTGCTGCTCTAGGTTTGCCATTATTTGGTGCCAGCAATGTTGAAACTTTATCCAGACTGTTGCATTAATGTCTAATTGTCTGTGGAGTTTTAAATTGAAGTGTATGTAGCATTTACTAGTTTGGTCTATTTTGATGATAGGTACTTACCTATTGTTATTGAGAATAATGTTGTCATCACTAATGTGGCATCTTGTTCTTTTATGCCAATTGTAGTGCTTCATAATGACCTTTAACTTGTATCAGGACCTGGCACCAGCATCTGGGTCATGTGATCCCTTATGTTCAGTTGATGAAACAAGCTCAAGTGATTTTGAAGCTACTTACCAGCCAAAAACCGATTTGCTGAAAGCGATTGCGGTTTTTGCAGCAGCTGCGACAGGGGCAGCAGCAATTAATCACTCATGGGTTGCTGCCAATCAGGTTTATCTATATCTGGTGTTATTTCCTTGAGCGGGTTTCCTGTGATGGCTTAGCTGACAGTTATTAGTTGATTTGAAAATTTCTTGATTCAGGATCTTGCTATGGCATTGTTATTTGGAATAGGATATGTAGGCATCATATTTGAAGAGTCTCTTGCTTTCAATAAAAGTGGTGTTGGATTATTGATGGCAGTGAGTTTATGGGTGGTGCGAAGCATCGGAGTAAGTTCCATATCATTCATATTGACTACTTGGAATTTACTAGGTAGGCAATAATGTATGATGTAGTTCTTTGCATATAAATCCTTGTCTTATTGTCAATTACCTTCATCTATGATGAAGGCTTCATATGTCTGTGGAGGTTAGCATGTATCTGACTTCTATTTATCATTGTACAAATTCTCATATATATCTTGGATATTGTGTGCTGGAGTGGGAAAATTTTATAATTATTAAAATGTCTATGTGACTTTGTTATTGACAAGCTTGTTTGATAATGGAATCAAAGACTCCATGTTGCTTGTGGACAGACCAATTAAAACAGAGATATGGGCTGCATGTATCACTAATTATCATCTGAAACAGAGAACCAAAATTGTCAAGTAGATCCATTGGCCTCTTGCATTGAGTCTATTTCCTTTAATATATGTTTGGTGATGCTGAGAATTGACACAATTTCTCAATATTATTAATAAGAGCTTAACCTACTATCTAACTTTTTCCTTTTACGGCACTCCAGGTGTCTAAATGCGTTAGTTTATCTATTTCTGTCTGATTGATATCCATTAAATTGCTGTTCTTTCCCTCCAGTTTCTCTGTTGATTGTTGTTTGGGTTTTCACTCATTTGATTTTCTTATGTAGGCTCCTTCAACTGAAATAGCTGTGTCGGAGCTGTCTCATGCATCCGCAGAAGTCAGTGAAATAGTGTTTTTCTTGCTTGGTGCAATGACCATTGTTGAAATAGTTGATGCTCATCAAGGGTTTAAGCTGGTGACTGACAATATAACTACTCGAAAGCCTCGGGCACTGCTTTGGGTGGTGGGTGCCCTATTGCTGTTGTCATGACCAGATTGAGAAATTCTTTATGCTTGGGTGCATATATTAAACTTACTTGGGAACAAATATTTATTATATGGAGCATGATTTTTTTGTCTAGCCCGATATTAGTCCACCCAAGTTAATAGATATTTGTGTTGGGTATCACCAAAAGTTCTAGTAGATTTTAGTAGATGAGAAAGATTCATACATCTACATACAAATCCATATTTCTTCTCTGAAAACATTCTTTCACAGTCCTGTCAGTAATATAATGGGAAATCAGGCATCTTTCAAGTTGTTAAGTTATGATTTTCACTGCTCTAAAATTGCAACATGCTGCCCACTTACCAGTTTTGGTTGTACCTTGAGCTAAATTATCTATTAACTACAGATGGGACTTCTTAATACTACCAGAAAGTGCGTCATTGCAGCTAGAATGGTGCCTTGTTTCTGGATATAGGTTATAGGATAGTAAAATATGTCCTCTCTGTTACTATATCTGTTGAATCTTACCTGACATCAGATGAGGGAAACATTAATCTGAGGGACTTCAGCATTAGTCTTAAAGTTAATTTTTGGAGTCAGCTTGACATTTTTCTAAGGAAGTACATTGGAGGCAATAATTGGATAATAGTGAAACGATCATTTTTTGATTGACCAATGTATTTTCCTATATAATTGAATGTCAGAAAATTTGGCAGCAGTTCTTTGTTTTGTGGTATGACTTCTGGTCCTTTCAATGAAATTGAAATACTAAAATTTTAAACGTTGTAACAAATTTCTTTTCACTTGACTCAGTCTCAATATTCTTCTCTCTGTGTTGAAGGTTAGATGGATAGCACTCGTTTTCTAGCGTGAAATTTCTGTACCAGCCATATCTTTTCACAATACTTTCTTGTCAATTATGGTTTTAGACCTTTTATTTTGGAACATGCAGATTGGCTTTGCCACCTTTTTCCTGAGTTCAATCCTTGACAACCTGACGTCTACTATTGTCATGGTTTCTTTATTGAGAAAACTAGTTCCTCCGTCAGACTACCGCAAGTATGTGTTGGCAATACTATTGTTTTTTCTCATGTGATTAAAGATCTTCTTTAACATTTATTAATGGTAGTCTTTCATGAACTTCTTTAACATTTACTAATGTTAGTCTTTCATGAACTTCTTTAACATCTACCAATGGTAGTCTTTTCCATGTATTCAATTTCTTAACATGTATATAGATATATTTTTTATATAACAGACCATGTGTTGGTTAAAGCTATGGTGGTGACTTTTTCTGTATTTTTTGGATAAATATCGCTGTATTCGAGAACAATTATCATAATAATGTTGAAATGGTGAAGATAAATCCTTAGTTTTATATAACTGACCATGTGTTGGTTAAAGCTATGGTGGTGACTTTTTCTTTATTTTTTGGATAAATATCACTGTATTCGAGAACAATTATCAAAATAATGTTGAAATGGTGAAGATAAATCCTTAGTAAGTCTTTTGAGATATAAAACCAGTTTATTGGAATTTTCGAAATTTGAGGATGACTGGAAAAAATTAGGTTAGATTTTGCATAGTCTTTGTTGAAGAAACCAAATTTAGAACTTAAGTTAATAGGAAAGAGCTTAATAATATATTTTTCTTATATTCTAACAACAAAGAAGAATTATTTCTATATCAAGGGTCAATCTCATTTGGATTTTATACAGGCTTCTTGGAGCTGTTGTTGTAATAGCTGCAAATGCTGGTGGTGCATGGACTCCAATTGGTGATGTTACCACTACCATGCTGTGGATACATGGCCAGATTTCCACATTGCCAACAATGAAGGTCTTTTTCTTCACTTTGTTGCCGAAGCAAGTATTGATTGGGGATTAATAGATATTTCTAAATGTTAAACTTAGGTTTTAGGCAGATTTGGGAAACTCTTCTTGTGAGTTTGTACAGAAAACCAGAATATGAAGATAAATCACAAATGATGGTTCTAGGTTTAAGGGAGTTTGGATTATGCATGCTTCAAGTAGTAAGTTTATTCATCAAATCATAAAGTTTACGATGGCTTAACTATACCAGGCCTTAATGCACTTGAATACCCATGTGGACATGCTTCTAAGGATTATTGATGCATGGACATTAGAGCTATATAATTGTCTCCTTGGATAAAAATTTTAGCACTGCATGGCGCTATTTGAGCATCTCCCACATTTGTGTTTTCTGTACTTGCAGAGCTTGTTTCTACCTTCAGCCATTTCTCTAGCTGTTCCACTGGCTCTTATGTCCCTGACTAGGTACTGTGAATGCAAAGCCAGGGATTTTGACTTTTGAAACGTCTGGTAAATTCGTCAATTACAAGATTAAATGATATGGATTTCTCTTCTTCCGTTCAGTGAAGTTAATGGTAAAGGACAGGTGTCTCCCAATATTCTGGCATCTGAACAGATGGCTCCTAGAGGACAGCTTGTATTTTCTGTGGGTGTTGGGGCTTTGATTTTCGTTCCTGTCTTCAAGGCACTAACTGGTTTGCCTCCTTACATGGGTATGCTGCTTGGGCTTGGAGTTCTTTGGATTCTGACTGATGCTATTCATTATGGTGAATCGGAGAGGCAAAAGTTGAAAGTCCCACAGGCTTTATCACGGATAGACACTCAAGGAGCTCTTTTTTTCCTTGGAATTCTTTTGTCTGTCAGCAGGTACAGACACAAGCATCGTCTGAGTTTCTGTTCCTGGATGATGATTAATGTTTTTCTTTTAAAATTTTCACTTTATGTGGTAAAATTTTTTACGTTTGGGACACATGAAGAAGTTTCTACTTGGAGATATTTAGTGGTGGGAGCTCTGTTTCTTTAATTGCCCATGGTTGGTTTTCTTATTGCAGCCTTTCTGCTTTGAGCACAAAAGGTCATTGATCTCTGTCCAGTTGTTTAAAGGATTATAAATGGGCGGTGGTGATGGTCTAACTGAAAAAATTTAAACCATTTTCCATAAGTGTTCTGATTTTTTCCCTTCATGAGCAACAATGATGTTGAGCCACCTGGTGGAGATGGCCCTCTCCATGTTCTTTGTCTATACCACAAGTTGAACCCCGGGGCCATGGTCTCCCCATTCCAAAGGCAGAGGCACTCTTTCTTATAATCGTGTGTTGATAGATGGCCATTGCCTCATTAGACATCTACATAATGATTCCTAAGTGGATGGATGATGCATCATTTTGTGTTGGACAAGCTGTTGATTGTGCATGGATAAATATATCCATTTCCAAGAGATGTCTACTGCTGCATTTATGGACTGTCATCAGGAAAGCGCTAATTTCAATTTTTTTTTTTCTTGTTTTCTAGCCTGGAGGCAGCAGGAATTCTTCGGGAATTGGCAAATTACCTTGATGCTCATATACCTAATGCTGACCTGATTGCAAGTGCAATAGGAGTTGTATCAGCAATAATAGACAATGTCCCACTGGTTGCAGCAGCAATGGGAATGTATGATCTCTCTTCTTTCCCCCAAGATTCTGACTTCTGGCAGCTGGTAGCATTTTGTGCTGGTACTGGTGGGTCTATGCTTGTTATTGGCTCTGCTGCAGGAGTTGCATTCATGGGTATGGAAAAGGTGGACTTCTTTTGGTACTTGCGGAAGGTATGTTCTGTGGTTTTCATGGAATCTTCTTGGATCAGAATATCTTTTTTTCCGTTTAGTAAAATAAGCTGTGTTTTTGCAGGTGAGTGGTTTTGCTTTTGCAGGTTATGCTGCTGGTGTTGCCACCTACTTAGCACTTAATAACCTCCACATCTCCCTACCCACAACTCTTGCTCAAGCTCCTATCCTTCCTGGCTCTTAAATTTTACTGCTCAGGGTCGATGCTTCCTTTATGTTTCCAAGGCAAAGTAGCATGCTTCCTAAAATGTGGCTTCACAATAGATGAGCATGATGAAGAGTGTGAAGCAGATGTTGGGTAACCTGTACATTTACTTCTGGAGAGAATATAGGGAACTCAAAGAAAAAAAATAAAAACTAATTAGATTTAATAAATTTAGGTTGATCAGATCTTATTCCCTCGGCAATTGGAATCATGGAACTCAGTGAGTACTGTAATGTTGGTACTATTCCAACGACATTTTTCATTTGTTTCAATTTGGGCGAGATTATTGCTTCATTTCATATTTTCCCTGTTAAAGAGACGCCTATTAGAAGACATGCTTGCATAAAGCAAAAATATTTGAACAGAATAACACTTTACATCTGTTTAATTGTAAGATGTATTGTGGGATTGAATGGCATAGAAAACAGATTGTCTAGCTGTGACATTGATCTGAAATGCAAAACCCTATCGATTGATGCAGGCTTTACATGCACAAGTTTTTCTGATCTGAAGTTCTCTTGCACTTGTTATGAGAAGATGCTCGACTATCATATAGGCAGCAGAATGAATTTTGAAACTTCTTGTTCAAAATCTTTTCCACGAAAATTTCTACGTAATGCAAATTGAATTCGATTGTTCTCCCTGATCTAAACATGGGAGTGTAAAAGACAATCGAGTTAAACATTCTCAGTGGTAGACTGCACTATCGGTGACACTTCACGGGTGTAGAGGCCTTGATGCTGTCAACCAATGGCACCTGCATGTTAATGCAGGAAAGAAGACTATGATAGTATTTCATTCACCGTAATGCTCGAATGGATTTTCAGAGGAAAACTCAAATTAAAGATGATAATAACTTGATAAAGTATTAAAAAAAAAAAAAAAGAAGGAATGACGATACATAACTACAACTTGAGGAAAACAAACTCTTCAATGGCTGAACTTCCCAATCTTCTTCAGAGCTTCTTTGCTGGGTTGGTCATCCACTCCAATTGCCATCACGGCATGCTTACGTGGAGCTGTCCTATCAACACTCATGAAACTGACATTCACATTCGCCTGTCCCGAGATACTGCCCACTGTGCCGATCATACCTGGGTGATCGATCTGTCTGCAGAGTATGTACTACCTTCCAAGCTTACAACCAGCTCAAAAGATCCTATCTTTGTCAAATGTGGAATTCACAAAAGAATATGATAGTACACATGCTCCCCAAAAGAATAAATTATTGCAGAGGGCATTCACAGTCCTAGCCCACGGTTGTTCAAGAAGTCACCACTCTCACAATTCACATGTCACAAAAAAAACAAAAACACTTGAAAAGAGGCAACCCAGAACATAAATGCATCTAAACAAAGGTAATGGTACTTGAAGCGGGTATAATGATTAAAAGTATAACAAAACTCAAGAGATACCTCTGCAGGAACCATTGGTGCATTAACTGCAGTAGCAGCAAGCTCTTCTTTCAACGCTCCAACAACAGCTTCAGCAATTTCAATAGCAACTCCTTACTGAAATTGGACAAAACATTATTTGTGAACAGTCACAGAAAGAAGAAAAGCATGACTAGATGCTTTAGCTTATCGCCCCAACAAACTTGAGCCTCCATTGTACTAGCACCAAGATGCGGAGTCACAGTAACCCTCTCATGCTGTACCAGCTTACTGTATTTGATTAATTAAGTTGGAAGAGTAGAGAATGAGAGAGAATTATCTTTGATGTTTACAGTGTTATCTTTAATTAAGTTGTCTCATAAATGATGAGTATTTTCTACTATTGATTAACATTGAATATCACTAATACTAGTCGTATGTTTAGCATCGGTAACGTTATTGGGATTTTTGTCCAACAAGATAACGGTTTATGCCTTGGTTTATTAAAACTTGAAGTATGGTACTTGTGTATTTGGTAGTGATTTATTTTTTATTGCTTTAGTGATGTTGTGAGGAACTTTGAATGCATATTTTGTTGGCAGGATTCGTATATTGGACTGCTATACCGATCCACTCGGTTGGAAAGTTCAAGATCAATTGCATGTTAAGGATATTTCGCTGAAAGCTTCAACTTTGTCTAACCTTGTAAAGATGTCAAGGATTTAGATAACTTGTACTCTACAATTGTTGAACTGAGTAAAGGAAAATTTTTCAGTTTTCAAATACATGTGAGGTTTACTTTATATATTTGTGTAATTGATAATAAAGACGAAAAAATGAATTCAATGGGCTTTTTTTTTTTTTTCTTTATTAATAAATTTTTGCTTTTGTTTGTAGGATTGGTTGGACAAGGGAAAGATAGTTTCTGTGTTGCCATTGACTTGGTAATTTTGTAACCCAAAAAGCAATCCTTTTTTTTCCCTGATGTCAGATGCAGAAGTTTCCCATCGAGTTGAAATACGTACTCCACAACATTATTTTGGATTTTAGTGTAAAGGCACCAAGGATTCCTATCCCTGTTCCTATCTCTTTCTTAATCTGGTGTTAGGAAACTTCCTGTCAAGGGCAATAGATTTTTTGAGGGATAAGCTCAGCCAAAAAGTTGAACATCATAATGTAAATTTTTAAGTCTTTTAAATTTACATTATGATGTTGAAATATTTTCTTAAACATGCAAAATAGTTAACTAATGGCTACATTTTAATTGCTCTGTGTTAGAACCGTGCAGTTTTTGTGTTAGAACCATGTTGTTCTTGTGTTAGAATCGTGCGGTTCTACTGTGAGTACCGTTCAATTTTTCAATCACTAATTATGTGCTTCCCTTCAGCTTAAAATCTACATAACTTTTTGTCAGAGAGAATATAGGTGCCCCAGTGTAGAACCATATCGTGCTCCGGTGCGAACTCTTTGGAAATCCTGCGCCCTAATGTAGATCAACTTTACGCCCTGGCGTAGACTCTCTGTTCATTCGGTGCCCCAACATAGACTTGTTCCGTGCCCCGGTGTAGAACCTCTGCATGCCAACTCTTTTGACCGCGTCAAGGTGCACAAAGTTGATTTACACTCACACCACTCTTACCTTACCTTACCTTTCCTCCCCATCAAGCATCCACAACTCGAATACTCTCCCCATTCGGTAGCTGCATTGAAACTTATTTCTCTCATCCTTCAACTTCCCATGCATTTTGTGAACTTCATAGAATCAGAAAAAAAATTGAGGGGTAAGGACAAGAAAGAGCCAAATAACTCGAATCACAATGTTACTCACCATCATTTTCACTAACATTCTGTCCGTCGCTCTTACCACCACTCTTTTCATCTCTATCACCATGAGGATGATCCTTCTCATCACCAATCTCGAAATACTGCTTGGCTGTTGTCTGTAATTGACAGGATACAATTGACAAAATGATAAACTGAGATGTTTAAAATTCACAAAATGGTAAACAGAGATGTTTAAAATTGAAGACTAAGTGTTGTTTTTAGTATGCAGTTTCGATACAGAGATGTTTTCTTATTATTTTGAATCCTAGGAAGATTGGAGATCATAATGTAAATTTTAATAATCTTTGATATTCCTATATAGACTCTGCACAATATGGAGTAAAAGAGCTAGAAGTAGCAGGTATATTCGCTTTACTTAGTGGTGCCTCCACCACCGGCACCGTCATAGCAGGCGCCTCCACCACCGCTGCAACCGTCACCAGCACCACCGGTACTGCCGCCTCCACCAACGCCACCAGTACAGCTGTCTCCACTAGCACCACCAGCACTGTCGCCTTCATCAACACCATCAGCACCACCACGGTCAGAAGCACCGTGACAGCCATCGCCACCCTGTGATGTCCATTTTAAATTTTACATTTAAAAATTAAACAAATCTAAAAGAACGTAACTAACAGTAACATTACCTCCTTCGCACGGTAAGCAGTGGTGAGAGGGATAGAGATGAAGACAGTAGTTGTTAATAACAATTTGAGTCGAGTTCTTTGGCTCTTTCCTATCTTTGTCGGTCAATTTTTTCAAAGCTTCTATCGAGTTAACGAAATGAGTGGGAAGTTGAAGGATGAGAGAGATGAGTTGCAGTGCAGCTACCGGAGGACAAGGAGAGTAGCTGAGGCGTGGAGGCTTGATGGGGAGGGAAGGTAAGGTAAGAGTGGAAAAGTGCACTGAGCTGCGCAACCGATTCGTCCCTGGACGGGGAGGGAGGGAAGGGGAGTAACGCAGGACCAGCATATTTGCTCTGTGAAAATGTGAAAGAGACACTCACCTCTCAACCCATCATGACATCTAATAGTGATTATCTTTTATTAATTATTTTTCTTGTAGTCATAGTAGATCAAAATAATACACCAAAAACATCACTTGCAAAATTAAACCAAAAATTCATCAAAAATTAATTTTAACATAATGTTAAATAATACATTGCATCACTTGAAAAATACACTCTTATACTTACAAGTTGACAAACTGCATACAAATTCATCAAAATGACTGAAGCCAACTAGCTAAGTGATATTTATGCCTGCTACACCTAATGACTAAAAAAAAAATTAAACAGAGCAAAACCTGGTACTCACGACCCTGGGATGAAATAGATCGGATCACTGTTCTACCTATTGCGGTGCATCTCATCACACATTTGCGGTATGAGAACCTAGAAACAAGATTTACCATTGTTAGTACAGAGGCTGGGATGAGGGCACACAAGTTGCAGGCTGCTTTTCTTAACAACCTGATAGTTAACTAATGGCTACATTTTAATTGCTTTGTGTTAGAACCTTACAGTTTTTACATTAAAGTCGTGCTGTTCTTGTGCTAAAACCGTGCAGTTTTGTCTTAAGTACCGTTCAATTTTTTCAATCACTAATTATGTGCTTCCCTTCAGTCTAAAATCTACATAACTTTTTTTTCAAGAACAAAAGCATTATATAAAAGGTTTATTTTCAACGTTTTAAAGCAGTATCTATACTCTATGGAATCGAACTAGTCCAAAGCAATTAAAATGTAGCCATTAGTTAACTATTTTTTATGTTTAAGAAAGTATTTCAACATCATAATGCAAATTTAAAAGACTTAGTTTTTACTTCATAATATTGCTATTCTTATCTAGAATCTACACATAATATGGAGTTAAATTTTTGTGACATGTTCAGAAGCTAGCTCTTAGCAGCTAGCAGATGTGTTCATTTCCCTCGCGCGATGCCTCCACTACTAGCATGGCCTTCAGGAGCATCGTCACCGTCACTGTCACCAGTATCGCCACTGTCACCAGCGCTACTAGCACCACCAACACTGCAGCCTCCGCCACTACCACCACTATCAGAAGCATCACAACAGTCACCAGCAGTATCGCCACCCTTATGTGATGTCCATTTTAAATTTATATTTAAAAAATTAAATAAATATAAAACAACTTAACCAACATTACCATTACCTCATTTACATAGTAAACAATAGCTCGAACAAGTAACGATATCATGGCTTTGTAAGTCTCATCCAAGTGGTGACAAGAGTGTTGGTGAGAGGGCTCGTCCTCGTGGTGATAGAGATGAAGAGAGCGGTGGTGAGAGGGATCGTCCTCATAGTGATAGAGATGAAGAGAGTGGTAGACAGAATGGTGGTGAAACTGATGGTGAATAATATTGTGATTCGAGTTGTTTGGCTCTTTCTTATTCTTATCGGTCAATCTTTTTCCCGATTTTATGAAGTTCACGAAATGTGTGGTAAGTTAAAAAATGAGAGAAATAAGTTTTAGTGCAACTATAAGAGGACGGGGAGAGTAGCTGAGTTGTGAAAGCTTGATGGGGAGGGAAGGTAAGGTAAGAGTGGTATGAGTGCGAATCAACTTGTTGTGCCTTACCGCAGTATGGAAAAGTTGGCATGCAAAGGTTCTATGCTAGGGTGTGGAACAAGTCTTTGGCAGGGTGTCGAATGGATAAAGAATCTATATCGGGGCATGAAGTTGATCTATATTGAGGCAAATAAATTCAAGAGAGTTTGAGTTGGGGCGTAATATGATTCTACGTCGGGGCTTTGATTTTTTAGAGAGTTTACACCGGGGCACCAAGTTGTTTGATGCTAGGGTGCCAGGTCGCGCTGGGGCACACTACTTCACATGTTGGGGCACGCGTATGAACTAATTATTCACCTTTAAATTGACATGTTTATTTCTTTTGTGAGAGAGACAAAAAATACGAGAGAGAAAGAAAAGAGAGATTGGAGTGAGAGGTTATTGTCTGTAATTGGCAGGATACAATTGATAAAATGGTAAACTAGACCCTTCGGTTATGAATGTAAAAGAAAGTGAAAATGAGTTGTTACCCCATCTTGTATAGGTACTCTTTCAACTCTTTAGCTTTCTTCCTTGACATTCACTGGACCCCTGATGGGATATATATCACTGTTTATTTTTGGTACAGATTTGCATCAACTTAGATGCTAATGGGAAGTACCAAAAGTGTTGCGTGAAGCCTTTGAATGAATGGATAAAGGCATCAGATTTTCCCGTAATCCACCAAGCCTTTTCTGGGAACAAAAATACGTTTATTTATGCGGCCACATCTTCTGGATCTTGCCAAGCATTGCCACATTTCCCATTTGATACGGTGGTGAAGCTAAATGTGCTAACCAATATAAATTATACATGTTCTGCTGGTGCTCGAAGATTCATCAGAGAGCCTATTTTTGTCCCCAGAGGAGTATAAGAAGATGATAGTTATCTTCTAGTAGTTGAGGTGAGTAATGATCAACTTATTAATATTTAATCACTTCAAATCTCTTTATAAATAATTTTGTATCATAACCAAAAGTGTTGTTTTCATTATGCAGTTTCGATACAGAGATGTTTTCTTGTTATTTTGAACCCTAAGAAGATTGTAGAAGCTGATGCACTGGTAGCCAGACTCGAAGTCCCAAAACATTTCAATTTTCCGCTTGGATTTCACCGTTTTTGGGCCAATCACTAGTAACCTTGTATATTTAACATTTCAACCACTGCATATTTTTGTTAGCCAAGAGAATAGCTGTTGAGACGAAAGTTGACCTTAAGTTTGCTCCCATCAGCCTCGCCTTCCGGGGATCTAATATGAAAATTACCTCAAAAAGAATAAAGTGTAAACATGCCTTGCTGTTGTCCAACCTCTTATCTTTGATCAAAGCTGCCAGCACATATGACTAGAAGTACAGATCAATTGCACCATGAGTTTATATATTATTTCTGCCTAAAATAATAAAGAATAATTCTCAATTAAAATGATTTTTAATACTCAATCAATTTTGTACAAGTTAGGGTGGGTTTGTGTTAATGTTTAAAAATGATTAATAGACCAAATTACAATATCTGAATTACTCAACATTGCTTCGATTAAAAATATGTTGAGTAAAAAACTGTCCGCATTGTGAATCATTAATTTCATCTTCACTAACATAATTGATCCGTAAAAAATGTTCGATTAAATTCATCATCTTGTTAACATGAAAATGTGCTTTTCATATTATATCTTGTTGACTTGTGTTTTAACGGTAGTCATTGATCTTGAGTCTTCAGTTCAGGTAAACCAAATAAGAGTTTGAAGAAATATGATAATAACAACTTATTCTAATTCACAAACAACATATATGTACTAATTAGAATGTTTATTACCAAGTGAAATGGATGGAAATTCATACTCAATTCTTTATAATAAATAGAAGATACAACCAGAGACTTGGACATTAATTGAATCTAACTTGTACAAAACTGGTTAAAAATTCATCCGAGAAATGGCTAAACTTATACATTGACTTGAAACATAAAAAAGGAAATTAATTAATGACTACAATGCATCTCACATCCCCCACTGAGTTTATTTTAGTTAATAATCACCGTCAGGATGTAATTCAGTTGGTGATCTTAGGAAGAGTACTGGCTTGAGGTTCAGTCGGAGAAGCTTCAACGCTAGGCGAATGGTTCCACAGGCTTTCCCAGAAGCTCTTGGGGCAAATCAGGAATACCCTTTCAAGTACAAAGTGTAAAAGAGCTTAGTAGGGAACACAGCTTCACTTGTCTATAAACGCCCTCAAAGATTCCAGAGCCGCCAGTAGTCACCTCTGATTAACACTTAAAAGTGTATGTTTATTAAGAGTTTAAATCATTGTTTTTACACTTTAAGTGCTATTAATGTGA
>JANKKB010011486.1:0-18008 GCA_026225775.1 Bursera palmeri
ACGATACTTGGACTCACCGAGGACTATAATTAAGACTACCTACACTTGGGTAACACTTTCTAAGATGTAGCAATTACTTGTAAATACATATCTATTTTTACTTAACTCTGAAAAATATACTCATATATATGAACATCCTCTCCTGAGTCCAAGACCGGTTGATATCGTGAGTAGACCCATCATGCATAACCGTTTAAATAAAATAAAAATAATTAATAATTAAATAATATTAAATAAATAATTAATTTAATTTAATAATAATAAATAATTAGATAAATAAATAAAAATAAATATAACTTTATTAAATAAATAAATGATTAATAAATATATTAAATAATTAAAAAATAAATCAATATTATTTAATTAAAAATAATGGTCTAATTAACGAATATATTAATTAACTTTTCAATTGTTTTTAAAACCCAAACGGCGCCGTCGTCGGGTCTCACCGGAATTCCCGCCGTTTCCAACCCATCTGTTCCGATCAACATTTTGCTGATTCTTCTGACTTTGTGTCAACCGATTGAAAACTGTGCTTCCACCTCTCCGTTCCGAACCATCTCACTATCCCATCCCGTTCTTTTTCTGTTCGTCCTCTGCTTCATCATTCTACGCACTGTTTTCTGCCGATCATTAACTGACGCTGCCAGTCTGCCTCCACCGACCGACACTGCATCAACCCAGTCACAGTTTCTGTTGTCACCATCATTTTCAAGAAATCCTATTTCACAGCCTGCATTACTTCAGCCTGACTCGCCATTGCCGCCACTGCTGGCAGATCCGATCAGTTTGTCGTATTTCCTTTCCAATCAAGCTGCAGACCGCCACTGTCCCTTTCCTCCTTTACTAACTTTTGTTAGTTGTTTCAGAGACTGATCGCGAAAAAGCGAGTAAAAAAGTGTTAAAAAGTAGTCAATCGAACTCATCCGGTATAGCACTTTAGGCGTCTTCCTTCATGCTTCCCTCAAGTCAGTTAGTTGTTTCAGGTACTCTTTGTTTTCATCTTTCACCTCCCAAAATGGATTGATTAAATAGATCGTCTCTCGTCTTCACATTTTCGTATTTTTTATGTTTGAGATCGCCTCTCTCAAGAGTTGTGGTTCATCTTAAGCAGCTAAGAGAGAGAGACAGGAGTGAGAACAAGAAGATGATTTGCAGAGAGCAGAGAGAGTTTAAGATCACTTATTTACTTTAATAGCACTTTTGGATAAGACAAGAATTACGCTTGGAAAATATTCAACACTTATCCTAGATATTTATATATCTATATAATTCTGAAACATGAGTATATATAATTGACATATAAAATAATAAATAAAATTTTTTAGGTTTTATATTTTTAACAAGTAGACTTTACAATTTCAATAACTTTTAATATTTAATTCATTTATTAAATCTCTTTTAATATATTATTTAAAGATTTGAAGATTTTTAAAGTTAGGAAGTGAAAAGTGAAGAGATTGAAAGTTTTAATATGAGTTAAAGATGGAGGATGAATAGAAGATAAATATATAAAGTCATATAATCTTTATGTGATTATGATATATATTTATTTTAGATGACTTATTTTCTCTTATAAATAGGACTATCCTTGTGATTCTTAAAAAACAACAACATTCACAATTATTTTACATTTCAATTCACTTTTATTTCAGTGATTTTTTGGTAAAGAAGGGTATTCTTTTGATGGAGTTTTAAGTTCAACTATTTGTGTAGAGTTTGTTTGAGCTATACGATAAATAGTTGGACTGTTGTATCCTGGAAAAAACTACTGCACCGGGTTATAAGCTTTGCCAACTGTAGAGGACTTAAATCTCTTTAAAGAGAGTGAGATATCCATGTCTCAATCTGTCTGATTTCATTATTTTCTTATTTATTTTGTAATTCTATATTTTATTTAATTAAAAAAATAATATTAAATAAACATAACTGCGCAACGGACAGGTTTTGCACCTAGGTTGACATAATTTTAAACAAAAAAAAATATATTTAACGTTTTAATCGATTCAGACCCTTAAAGATTTACTTAATTTAACCCTAAAGAAATGTTAAAAATACATATTTACTCCTATTTATTTTTTCCTCTTAATTTTAAGCTTAAAAAGAATAAATAAATGAATAAATAATTCTTCTTCTTTAATACATTCCTGATCCCTTCATAATCCAACAAACCTCCACCCCCACTGCCGCCGTCACTTCTTCTACTACCACCACAACAGCCGCCGTCACCATCTTCTCTTCCTTTGCCTCTATTTAACTGCGGCTGTCCTACTCCTCTTGTTATTCATATTCCTAATCTACCCGTCCGATCCCACCCTCTAACTCGCGCGAATCCGTCTCAACCATATCCGAATCAACCCCTCCGGCTCCCTGAGGTGGTCCACGCTCGACCGTTCGTTCTCCCTCACAATCAAGGTCCACAATAGAGATTTCTTCTCATTTAACTCTGAGTCGCTTGCCATATCGGTTGGTTGCAGAGGGAGAGAGCTAGGTTTGGTGAGGTCTAAAGGAGGCAGAGTGAGAGCGAGAGGGAGTTCGTGCGTGAATGCGACACTGGAACTTGATGGCCTTCATGATGTGATTTACTTGATCGAGGATTTGACTAAGGGTGTAATTCCCTNTATCGGTTGGTTGCAGAGGGAGAGAGCTAGGTTTGGTGAGGTCTAAAGGAGGCAGAGTGAGAGCGAGAGGGAGTTCGTGTGTGAATGCGACACTGGAACTTGATGGCCTTCATGATGTGATTTACTTGATCGAGGATTTGACTAAGGGTGTAATTCCCTTTGATACTGAAACCATTGCCTGAGACTTTTGTGTGGTTTTATTGCAATGATTTTGGATTCTAATGCTTGAGATACGTGTTTTGGTCTTTTTTTTTTTCCTCTCTTTCTGATGGAGGTGTGGTAATGCATCGATAGGGTGTTGTTAGTGATAATATACTGTGGTTGTGATGGTGCAACAAAGAAGAGTTGATGGTAGTGATATAGCCACGATGATGTTGGTGATCGTGGTGGTGATGTGGCAGTGAGGTGACGATGGTTAGAGGTCTGCTTGACCGGCGGCTGCCCTTCAAAATCTTTAATTACTGCATCACCGCACCCCGTTTTTCTGTTGTGTTCATGAGTGATGGGTTTTGGGTTTTAATTTTTAAAAATTTTTAAATTTATTCATATTTAATTGTGAGATTTCAATTGGAAAATAATTTTTTAGATGATATCTCTATATTACCCTTGTTTGTTAAGGTTAAAATTAACCGTCTATTGAAAAAAGTAAATCTCAAATTTGATTGATTAAAATATTAAATAAATTTTTTATCTGAAATTAAATTAAATCATGAGAATAATGTTTGATATCGTTCCATTATGTTTTAGGGTAAATACATAGACACTCCTGAGATTTGGTCTAAGTAAAAATCTCACTCTTATTATTAATAAAGTAATATAGACACTACCAGAATTAGAAAACATGTGTCTTGACACATAAAAATAGGAGTCTTAATATTACTTAAAATATAAAATAAAAATTTTTATGTTACTTTATAAATAATAGGGATGAGTTTATTATTTAGACTAAACCTTGGGGGTGTCTACGTATTTATTCCATTATGTTTCAGATTTATGTCAGCCGTGAAACCGTAAAAGTACTTGTTACTCTCGTAGCATTAATATTAATTCATTTTCTATTAAATAATATAATAATAAATGACTGAAATGCCCCTGCCATACTTATTTTCAACTAACGGTAACGGTGGAACAAAGTAGGGGGTTTTATGTCAGTTAAAATTTCAGGGTTGTACAAGGCACACGCGGCCACACTTGTTCACAGGCCGACGTGATTTCGACTTTCACCTGGTCCAGCAGCTGCCGTAAGTTCGCATCCGTCAGTTTTGTTTGTTTTGTTGATTAATTAATTTGTTCTCACTTTCATATATAATTTGTCCGTAGTGATAAAGAAAATTTGAGATTGTGCTTATGAATTTTTCAATAATTCCAGTTTCGCTTGTTCTAATTTCTACCACAATTGCTTGTTCCAATTTCTAGTAAGTTGTCTTTTTTCTTGTTATTTTTAGATGGGCTCTCCGGGGGAAGAGTTGTCTCCTGATACTCTTGCATTCATGGAGCTTGCTATACTACAGGTAAACAAAGGGTTTCTTCATGCTCAGCATTTGCTTTATATTGTTCTATATTAGATTTAAAACTGATTGCTTATTAAACCAAATGCAGGATGGAATTAGAGACCTAATTAGGAAAACAATTAAACTTACTTAGACAACAAATAAGCTGACGAGAATTTCTAAATTTCTAAAGTAATTATTAAAATTTAGTCTTTTATTTTGTATCTCTACGAGTCAAGCATGGATAAAATCCCGCCCTATAATCCATGACTGAATTTCAAATAAGTTCAGTGTGCTGTCACTTCTAAATGTGGTGAATATTAGGTATGGCATTTTTCAAATACATCATTTTAAGTTTTTAAACTAAGCAAATATATCAAATTAGCTTTCGTCAATCTGATGGAAATATTTTCCAAGTCAGTTTGGAGTTAATTTTTGGAAGATCAATCCTGGTTAGTCCCATACTTTTGTTTGGGAAATGGTAGCAAGTAGAGGACTGTAGTTCTCACTTTTGTTGGTTTTTTTGTACTAAAATTGTTGTGATTGCTTAGTTTGCTGCTGTTGACTGTGTGTTCAAGTGCCGTGGTGTAATAGATGATCCACTTCCGACTTAGGCATATAGTGTTTATTGCCAAAATTCCGTTTGACTCTTCAATTTTGTGTATCAGTTATGATTGGCATCTTAATGCTTCCTGATCATATTATAATTGCATTCTTGGACTTTTAGACTCTTGACTTGCTCTATAAGTTTTTTTGAGTCCTGAAAATATTATGAGTTAATGACAGAGCTTGAGACATTGGAAAAGTACTTTACTTTCTTTAGAGCGTAAATACTATTGTTGGTCCTCTACCTAGAAGCTTTAACTTTTGGGCAAAAATTATATTGTTGATCCTTTACTCTGCAAGTTAAACCTAGTTTTTATTCTCATATTTCCTTATGTATTTTCTTTTCTGCATGTTTCTCTTGGATTGATGGTTGCTTTCTTATGTGGCAGGCAGAACTTGCCTTGGATTCTCTTGAAGTGCCTGTTGGGTAATATGATGATAAATCTTTTCAATTATTCTCCTCTAATGTTGCTTCTATGATTTTTATGTTATTGGTGTTCTCAAGTACAAATTATCATACCGTTACCATCTTTTAAACTAAAATGTCAATCTGTTGCTCTCACACATATTGCTATCTTTGGAAATCATCTTCCCTCTACTTCCATTGCATATTTATCTAAGAATCACTCTGCCGAAAGAAGCTAGCCTACCTAAATTTTCAAACCATTGTAGACTTCGTTTCACAGAAAGTTTTCTGAAATTAAAGTTCAATAATATGCCCTAAGGTTGAGGTAGCTTTTAATTTTCTCCAAATTTCTATGAAAGATAAAATACCCCTAGTGACTGTAGCTTGACCTACTAGTGAAATTTAACTCTTCAAGATGCTGAAACTTTAGCCTGTAGGTTGACCATCCAACAATTTATGAACTCTCAGACAAACTGTTCTTTTTTCTTTTTATTTGAATCAGTATTGTACTTGTATAGGGTTACGATTTTATTATTTGACATATTGAGTTATAAGCCCTGAAAATGTCTAATTTGTGTTATGCGGTTTTATTTCACATAAAAAGATCAAATGGAGCTGACTCATGCCTTGTCCTAACCAAAAATTATTTCAGTTGTGCTGAGCCTGGAATCGTCTATTTTGTGCTTTGCCTTTGTTGTGCTCAATTATGAATTAAACTGCCAGTCTGAGTATAGTTACTGGAAGCTGTTATTACATGTGTTAGCTTAGCTACTGCTCTAATAGTGTTTCCAGTGGCCTGATTTTTCCGTTATCTACCCATGCTCTTACTTGGGCCCGCGGCGTGTTGCATGAATTCTATTTTAGGATTTGGTGTGCAGTTTTATGTAAGGATTGCATTTTGACTGAAGAAAAAATTCTTTATAAAGTTTGATACAGGTTATAATCACTGTAATAGCCATTCAGCGGTTGTTAAGATGAAGCCATTTTTTTTTTCTTTTTAAATAAAAAATGAAGAACAGAATAGATTCTTTTGCTTATATGAAGAACAGAATGGATTCTTTTCTTAATTTCATATCATGATTATAACAGTGCAATTTTCCTCATACAAACTGCTTTCATTGACTAGATGTGTGATTTTGGAGGATCGGAAGGTCATTGCTGCAGGTAGAAATCGAACAACTGAGACAAGAAATGTAAGTTCATGAATTTATTTTTTCTTAAAATTCCTCCTATTTTAATGCAACTATGTCTCTTTGATTAGTTTTTTCAGTTGGTACCTCTTTCTTATTTATATATTATTTTAAGCATGCTGGACTTATGCGCCTACTCGCATGAATGTTGAAGGAACAAATATTCTTTTATAATTTTTCTATTTAAGTATAAATTTGGTCTTTGTGGGCCTTTCTTGTATTTTGAAGCTTATAGGTCTCCAAGCTGCACCTTGCATATGAGGTAGCCAAATGGGTTTGGACTTTTTGACCTTTGTTATCAGTTGTAGCTTGTGGAAAGCCCATGACGAATATCTTTGCTTGCTTTATAATGAGTTTAAAAAAAAAAAGGGTCAATTGATAAATTTTGTTTTCCTCCCCTCATCGTGCTTTCTTCAAGACAAATGTATATTTAATTCATTTAACGAAAGAATACTTAAGGATTTTATTTAATATTGCTTTTGATTTGCAAGCTTTTTTGCTTTTTATGAGTTTTTGTTATATGCTTTGTGCAGGCTACTAGACATGCAGAGATGGAAGCTATTGATGTTCTTCTTGACAAGTGGCAGAAAAAGGGACTTTCACAGTCAGAGGTTGCTGAAAAATTCGCAAAATGCTGCCTTTATGTAACATGTGAACCTTGTATTATGTGTGCTGCAGCTCTATCAATTCTTGGTATGTATATGATCTTTTAATCATAATGCTCTGATGAAAAAACAATTCTTTTTTCTTTTGTCTTATTGATGACTAGATGTCTTACACTCCTTGTTTAGGTATAAAGGAAGTTTATTATGGATGTGTGAATGATAAATTTGGAGGATGTGGATCGATACTGTCACTGCATTTGAGTAACTCTCAACCACATATTAGGTTTTTTTCTGAACCAAAGACACATGAAAATATTTTTCTTGCTAATTTTATTTCTCAAATCTGTGCTTATATTATAGTTTCTTGTAGATGGATATCTGCAACTTAATTTGCAATTTTACTTATCATGTTGGGACAAACCTAATTTCCTTATTCTTAAGTAATAGATTGTTTTATCATAAGCACCTGATAACAGAATTGAAAAATGACTTGACTATAGTTTTACCTGGAACATGAGATATCAGAAGAATTCTCATGATAATATATGACAATCAATCAAATATTATATGAGTAAATTTTTTTGAATCTAATAAATAAAGTCAACATTTTGTTGCCTTTAGGGTTTACATACTATTGATAACCTCTCTATGGGTTCAGTAGATGGACAGTTTTATAGTTGATGATTTCCTTTCTGTTTTTAGTCATTTACCAAACATGGGACACTTAAATATTCTTTATTTTCTTTTTGTTTTGGGGTTGGGGTTGGAAGGGGGTGGGGTGAGGTTATTGAACATGAGATAGAGTATCCTGTTTTACTCATCTGATAAACTGAGGTTAAGAGTAGTAATAATGTCTTCAGAGTGATTTCCAGTTAATGCATAGAACTAACTGCTTAAGTGAAGATAAGGTTCTTCAATATTATGGCCTCTGTGGATATGAAATTAAGTTGTATCTTATATTTTCTCAGGCAATAAAGAAGACCAATGAAGATCACTCATGCTTTTTGAACATTAAACAAAAAATTATCGTGGTGCGATTATATTGTTAAGTATCCAACTATTCCAAAAGCTTAAGCTTTTAGGTAAAGTGACAAACTTAATAAAGTATGAGAGCTATAGTGACCTAACGATCCAAGTTCCAATCCCTTTCATTTCATTTAACTAAAAATATTAAAAAGTTGTTGTTTGACCCATTTGTAAGATTCGTTAAGGCATTTGAGGCTAGTTCTGGTCTACATTGCAAGTGCACGTGAGACTTTTGCATGTGAGGGCCATATTGAGGCTTAAATTTTCAAGTTAAGCCCGCACCAATAAGCTTAAGTTTTTAGGAAAATTATAAACTTAACACATAAATCTGCATATGTTATGCTCTTACAGATAAATATAGAGAAGGAAAAAAAATAAAAAGTAAACAAGTCAACCACATCAACCTGTAAATTGACTCACCTTTTGAAGTTTTGGGCAACATTTTGACATTCTTTGTGAACTTTAACATTTTTTCTTTGAATTTACGGAACTCTTCTTTTCAAACATATGTTACCACTTCTTCACATTTTTGTTGTTTTGATTTTGTTTTTATTGATCTGGTGTTTGGATATAAAACTAGTTTTTATTTGAGATAGAAAGTATGAGAAGGATAAAAACAAAGACAACATTTCTATAAAATTTTTTATATATGCATAGATGCTTCATTCATCCTTTTTATGTTAATAAATTGGAGTTTCCAAAGGAATTGATATGGTATGTTATATAATCACTTGTCTAGAGATTCTGCCAATTTCTTTTCCCCTTATTGTTTATATTTTCTTTGAACCTCCTTGTCCATTTTGATTAGTAAAGACAAACATTTATAGGGAATCTGGGCTAGTTTTAAGTGGGCTGGGAATATTGAGTAAAGAGACTGAAGTAGTAATGGGTTGTGTGCGTCAAAAGCATTGGTAGGCAACACCAACTATTCTGTAGGAAAATACAATGGGCAGGATTAAATGAACTAGAAACATTAGTTTACTATTTCAAAGTGTTACTTAGCATGATAATTATGTTTTCCGTTCTTCGCTTCCAATGGCCAAATTTCCACCTCTTTCAAACTGTGCATGAAACTTTCATCTCACAGCAGCTGGCCTGGTGGAACTACGGCATGCAGGCAAAGGAGATGCATTTCTGGTGCTGGTAGTAAATCTTATTAGAGGTTTGCTGAACGTCAATATCTTTAGTTGATATAGAATTATCAAAGTTAGATTATGTCATTGTTCCTATGGTCTGAGTACTGCAAACCAGTAGCTATTCTTAGCTCTTTGCTTTGATAATCTGTTCTTTTGCAAAACTGTTAGTTATGGTTGCAGCAACACAATTTATATTGAACTTGTGTAATTTAGATATAAGAGGGAAAGTAGAATTTCACACCACCTATCAATGGGCTGGGTTTTGGTTAAGGGAAGAGTGGTGCTTAGTTCATGATTTTGGCCTTAGATGAACTCCTTTTTACCTTTAGCCTTTACAGGCTTTGGGCATATCTATTCACTCCAGAATGAATGGTTAGTGCACCGATACACCTACCTGTTCCTTGACTCTTCCACGATCGAGGGCCCACGGTGACTCAACCTTCCTGTATATCCATCTCCAATAGTTCCGAGGACATGTTGTTGTAATGGAAGAAAGAAAGGGCTCTTCAATGGAAGAAAGAAAGGGCTCTTCAAGGTGTGGCAAACAAATGCAATCATTTCCTTCACTAGAGAATAAGTTGTTGGCATAGCCAATGTGGTTTTCTCATAAGGGAGTTCAGCCACTTCTGAGCTAATACAAAGTTGAGATCATTAATATGAGTCTATGACATTGAATATGGAGGAAATTTCCTCAAACAGATTGTGTGACTAGAATAATCTATAATTAGATACATCCTTGATTCAATTGAATGAGATGCTCCTTATCTTTTTCATTAACATAATTACTTTGGTAGTGGTGAAGTCGTTCAAGGGAAAGGTTTCAAATGTACTGGAGGTATAATGGCATCGGAAGCAATCTCTCTTCTCCGAAGTTTCTATGAACAAGGGAATCCTAATGGTATGTGGTTTTTTTCTTATTCAAGCTTTGTATATTATTTAAAGTCTCACCTATTTCTAATGTCTGGTGTAATTCAGCTCCAAAGCCACACAGACCTGTTGTTCACCAGGAAATGCATTGAATATACTATTGAAGGTCAGTTTATCACCACTGAAGCTTATTGATTTTTATTTGTACGCTTTGGTGTATTAATTTCTTTTTCGACGTTATTATTTTGTCATTAGTTAGGACTCATTACTTTGAATTGAGTTGGGTAATTTATGAAAGGAATTTAGACAAAAGCTGGGAAAGTCTTCGAAGTTTGAAAGTATAATTAACTAACAATTGTTTGGGATAATAGCAGAAAATATTGGTTCTTGCATTTATTTTTTTTTTAATTCCTTGGGATTCGATCCGTGCATTACCATGTGACTCCACGTATGTGATGGTTGGAGTTTGATTCGATCCGTGCATTACCATGTGACTCCACGTATGTGATGATTGGAGTTTGAGGAAACCCTCTAATCGCAAAAATGAGTATTAAGTCCGGAACTGCTCGCAGACTGGGAGAAGACTTGGAAATAGTTGGTTCATTTGAATGCATTTTACAAGAGACGTGCTTATTAAGAAGTTAATAAAATCAAACACCAATTCTTAACAGGTTATTTCTCTGGAGATTGATTATGTTAGAAGCAAAAGTGGGTCATTATTAGAAAAGAATATGAGTTCTTATTTTACTATAGAGAACCATATCTCTGATTCCTCATTTTGTCTAAGCTTTTACCAAGATTCAATATTACTAACCTCCTTGGTACTTTAGAAGCTCTTTTTTGAGATGGCGTCGTTGAGGCACCTTTTATTTTCATGGCATTTTTGTAGAAGTAAATTTGAAGATAAATTTCAACTATAAGCACTTCTTAATAATATGGTTTCTTATAAGAGGCTTGTTAAGCTGAGTTAGTTGATCACCAATGTAAAGTTTCTCAATTACTTGAAAAATTACATCATTTTTTGGGTAATTTTCATTACTCTTTGGGATTTGACAAAACATTGTTAAGATAGAATTAACAGTTTAAGAGGTTTAGAAATGATTATAGAATCCCAAACATACTTGAAAATCAAGATAAAATCTTTTTGATTGTTAATTTGAAAGAGTTGTAAAAATAGGTCCGAAGGGAGTGGAGCATTTTAAAAATGGACGAGTTTAAGAATTTAGATGTCATAATCTTATCCAACAAATTGATAAGGGCTTTATTTTTTGCTATCGCATATTAATGCTTGAGAATTATGACACCGTCTAACATTTAAATTTAAAGTCTAATCTATTTTTTAAACACGTTTAATTTGGGTCTTTCTTTTCCCTATAAATTTTTAGGGTAATGGTAAATCTACAAGACTAATACTATTTTAAAAAAGATATCCTAATTTTTAATTCAATTGATCTGTCAAGAGATGTTACATTTATTAAATAGATAATAACATGATTAGGTAAGTGTTTATAGTAGTATCATATTGTTTGACATGTTATTTAGGAGAACGTTTAGGATAATGTTTTGGGACACAATAGTGTTTGTTACTCATCTTACAAACTTCTCATGTCATTAATACATACAGTTAATTAATCTTTCTATCGTTACAAGAGGGAGGATTGTGTTTTGAGATTTCAACAATGTTTAAGGGAGGGTTGGGGATTTGGCCGTAATTTTAATAGATTGCAACATACCATGGATTTTGTGATAGTTGATAAACATTTGTATTGTTTATGATGTTTCACCAAATCTAGGGTTTGATATCTTTAATTAAGGGAAAATTACATTGACTCTCCAACTAAATTTTGAGAAAATACTTAACTCTAAACTTTTATTAAACTAACATTTGTCCTCCAAAAATTAACATTTATTCTCCGAATTTTTGGGAAGTAAATGTGAATTTTTACGAAAACAGTGATAATATTTGTGGGGTAACTGTTAGTTTAATAAAAATATGAAATTAAGTGTTTTCTCAATATTTAATTGGGGGTCAGAGTAAATATCCCTATTAAAAATTCTTTTTAAAATTCCATAATGCTAACAGTAACTTATCTCTCAAATTCCATCTTAGTATTATTGGTTTTTTATTTTATTTTATTTCTTATATCATCAATCTCTTTAACATTTTTGGAAATTCATCACAAACCAACCTTGTTGATGGTAATCACCTGATTACAAGTTTTCATGAATAATGCATTTTGGAGAAACTAAAATTATGGTAATATCAAAAGTAATGTTATGGGTACAAAGTCTGTATTTCAATTTTATATCTTAATTGATGTGATATTATAAGATAAATTTACGAAATTTAAGATAATAAATATTGATTAATTCATTTTATCATTCACATGATATAATATTACAATTCAGATATAGATTTTATATCAATAATATTACTCATAATATCATACTCAAAATTGTCTATTTACGTAATGATATAAATATCTGGAACCACGTGTGTAAGGTCATAATCGAACCAACCATGGGCTCACGGCTCATGGCTCATGGCTGGCTTATAAGGTTGAGAAAATAATAACTATAGTTTTTGGTCCAATCGGGTGGGTTATTTACAACCATAGAAATATTTTAATTATCCAATAAAATTTAAAAATTAAATCATTATTTGGTTTATTTTTAATATAAAATACCCTTTCATATTAATTTTCATAAAATTTTTGAACTTATCACATAAGGTAATTACATTTATGCCCTTAACATTTTGTTAAAACAAAATCAAGGCATTAAACATATAATTCCATATAAATTTAGGCTTGATTAATTTAGACATACAATTTAATTAATTATGTTTTCTTTTTACTATTATCATATTAATATAAGAAAGCAAATAATTAATTAAATTTCAAAATTTAACATATAATATAATATATTGATTAATTATATTGAAATTTTCAATTAATAATAAAATTGAAATTCGGAAAACATTAATCACTTAAATTTTGGCATTAATTACTAAAATAGGTCTCGACAATTTTATTTAATCAAATTAAAATATTAAAGTATTTATAATCTATTCCATACTTTAATCTTATTTAAACTGGAATAATATAAATAGCTATTTAATTTACCTTAAAGTGGGTTTTATATAAATCTAATTAATTTACTTATTTGATAAATGTAGTGGATTTAGTTCGTTAATCCTAGTCGACTTCACTAGAGGCTGAGAGTTGTATTTTTGAATTAAATACTCTGATTACTAAAAAACTTAATAATTTAATATGATTAAATTATACCTTAAAGTTTTATCCATTGAGCAACAAAATACATAAATACTCTCAAAGGATACTGATAATTAAAGTTTGATCAATATATTATCATTTTACCTTTCTAATTACATCTTTATCTTGCTTTATATCCAATGAATGAATTAGTTTAATGAAATTACTTCATTAAATACTTAGCCAAGACTTATCATTCAAAACCTTGTAAAACTTTCAAGGTCATATCCCTTAAACCTTAAGGAGTAATGAATTTCATATCTATGAAATATTATTCTTTATCTTACAGAATAACAGTCCCAACCAACCAAGATAGTGACCTGTATATCAACAAGGTCTCACATTTTATTCTAATTAGAGACTGTAGCATGTAAAATAAAGGTACACGACCTATTCAAGATTAAGGTAGGTATGTTGAAGTTGCTTAGTTGTGAAGTTTATGTTTACAGTAACGACTATTATATACTGAATCTGTAACGATCCGGAAATTCAAAACAGTGGTTTAGGGTTATAAATGAAAGATTTTAAAGTTAAAAATTATAAAAGTGTATATTTTTGACATATATGGGATGACACAGACATGATGACATCGTGTATATGAGGATTTGAAGGTATCGTGATTTTTTTGAATTTGGGACTAAAACGTAATTTACACGGGCTCATAGGTTTCTTGTCTTTAGTGTCTAATGTGTGGATTTTGATAGTCACGTGAGTGAAAAATAGATGAGGATGGGTTGGCATTGAGATAATGAGACTTTGGGGTCGGGATTCGCGATTGTTAAAGGTTTGAAAAATGATAGCTGACCCTAGGACCTAAAGTCTATATAAACAGCATAGGAGCCTAAAACATTTAGAAACCTGCACAGACACCCTTGTTGGCCAAAAAATCATACCCACTGTCGTCTACGGTGACCTTTCGTATTCCTGACAAGTTAAGCGACGAGAGGGGTGGCGATGGAACCCTCTCGGCATGTTAATCAAGGCGGTGGCCCCCATTCCTTCGTCCGGTGTCGGAATCGACCAGAATCACATCGAAAAGACTCGCCCGCCTTGTTATCGATCTCCCTCCTCCAGCGACGTCAGCCTCCCCCCCCCCACCGGTTGGGATTTCTTACCCTCGGTCAGAGGAGTCCAGCGGTGGTCCCCGATCGATCATCCGAGACCTGGATCATCAGAAATCATCATGAAACCGTTCGGTTACCCCTCCTTCGATCTACCAATTCCCGACCGCGCTAGCCTTCGCTGTTGGTCAGGATCTGTTTTCCTCATTAAGACGGTTTCGGTGGTACCCTCCGATCATTGTTCTCGACCGTCGATCATGTTCTCGACCGTCGATCGTGTTCTTCAACGAGATACCGTGAAGGACCGCAGTTGTGGTAAATTCGTTGGCCCCCTCACCTTGCTGGCTTGACAATTTTTCCCTTCAGGATACCCCTTTTAGCTTTGAATCTTGGCAGTTTATCCCCTACCATGTAGTTTGACATCGATACCCCCTAAAGTTTACAGGATAGTAATCTCACCCCACTTGATAAATTTTAGTATAGTTTATAAGTTTACAGAAACACCTCTAGGATGTAAAATATCGTTTTAACCCCTGATTTTGGTTTTACATGGTTTGGGGTCTGTAACTCCGAGGACTCATCCTAGACCCCCGGGATACATAGATTCGCGATACAGATGAGAAAAAGAGAGAGAAAGAGGTCCAAGAGTGATCGTTCGGATATCGAGGTAGGGGTTTTTTTACTTTACATTTTAATTTATTTTTTAACGTGCATGAGATTTATATTAATATTGTGGCTTAGGGAATAGAAAGTGTATGATTGACGCATAGGACGTTGGATGGATTGATAGATCGAGACGTTACGGGTGCATGTACGACTTTACAGAAATGAGTGGGTGGTTGGGGAATCGGTGGATATATATGATTGTGTCACTGGAGTGTAAATATGAAGCGGGTATGGATTATGGATACCACATGAGATGGTACATGAGGATACGCCTAGAGTACGAGTGTTACGTAAGAGGCGGTACGATATGTAATAGACAATACAGATGTAACTGTGAGTTACGGAAAGGGTGAGGTTGGGTGGTGAGACGGTTGGATAGACGAAATGTGGGGTTGGAGTGGACTATGGGATATATGCGATACGTGAGCATACACGTATGTGATAAAACGGACGAGACCCTGTGGATAGGTGTACGTGTGGGATGAGATAGAAAGGATACATGCATTATGGTGCTCGTACGTTGCAGGATGGTTGAGACCTAGGAGATGTCTGTGAACATTTTCGTGAGTAACGAAATGTACGAGACATAGACTGTATGTGTGTGCACGTGTATAACGTGAGCACGACTGTATGTGACAGGACTAGTTATGATACAGGTCGAACGTATGTGGATACGTTCGTTAGGATTGATGGATACAAAAAATACGTGAGTGCACATGTGTGATGAGGTGGATGAAAAACGAGTAAGCCGTACGGGAGGTCGTACAGGCTAGTGATAATAAGATGACCCGGGGCATTATAAGTGTGTAATTGGGACATGAAAAATAGGAATTTGGGTTATACGGATATGATGAGTGAAGTGTGCACGAGTTTTACGGATAGACTCCGGATTGACCCAGTCGATATACTGGAATCCAAGGGGACTTGCTAGTGATGTGTAGACTGATTGGTTGACATACGATAGTCTAGTGATATGCGGACTGACTAGCTGACATGCGGCAGTCTAGTGAGGTACGGACTGATCAATTGATATGCAGTAGTCTAGTGATGTATGAGATTGATTGTTGAGCCCGTTGTGATACGAGATAGATCTGTAGAGTCCACTTGAGATAGGACTGATAGTTGAGTCCACTACGATGTAGTATAAGTTATAGTGTTAGACCTTAAATGGACCCGAGTTGATCTAGGATCTAAGGGGAGAGTGATATGTTATGTTTTAGGGTGTTAAGCCTTGAGTAGGCCCACGTCGAACATGGGATCCAAGGGAAAACAAATATATTATGGTTTGGGGTGTTAGGCCTTAGGTATGCCTGCATCGAACGTGGAATCCAAGGGGAAACACGTGTTATGTTTTAGGATGTTAGGCCTTGGGTGGGCCTGCTACGATTGTGGGATCCAAGGGTAAACACGTATGATATAGTTTTAGCGTTAGAGTCTAGATGGGCCTGAGTTGAACCAGGATCCATATTGACTAGTTGATTGATGGTTGGACTGTACATGTATGAGATGTACATCGGTGTCACATGGGTCGCGACGAGTTGTTGAAAATAGCAAACTTTTGATAGTGAAGTAAGTGTGTATGGATGAGGAAACGAAATGATCAGGCAAGACATGTTGTATGTGTTTGTTTGATGCATGTATTATATTAAAATATTACAAAATTGTATAGTGTTAGAAATTTCTACTGGGCTATATTGGTCATTCCTTCCTTCATAGGTACCCAAGGTCAGGAGTTTAGCGACGGTAATCCAAAGCTCACATAGAGGATTTTGGACAGTCTTGGGGATCGTATTTGGGTAGAGTGAGTTGTTGTAATTTATTTATTATTGAAAAAGAAAAATTTGTAATCTGTATTTTTTAGTATATATGTTTTATTTAAAACGCTTTATTTGAATTTATTTATTTTAATTTTATTTATTTACATAGTCACCTCCGGGATTCCTGTATAAGGGATTTCGGTTCGTTATAGAATCATAAACTTCATGTGGTCCTTGTTCAATCTATATAATATATACAAGTGTTTTTATCCTTAAAGTCTCCACTTAAATAATTAGAGGTTCATCATCCCTATAGAGGCAAATGACACAATAACCTTGTCCAAACAGAGTGACCTATTCTGTTCATATGTTGTGAACTAAATTTGAGTAATGATAAAATACTAGGTCTCTTATATATGATTACCTCATATACCCAAAAACTTCATCAATGATCTAGCTTAGGAACTTTGATAATTGATGTCATAGAAGAGATNAAAAGAAATACAATGATTGAGTGACATAAAAAATTATTAGTTTAATTTACATCTATAATATTTACAATAATATATCTAACTATGACAACATTTCTCTAACAAAAAAAAAAAAGTAAATAAATAAATAAAGGGTTATGCTATTATAACTTTTTTTTTTTACTTAATTTTTCATACTTATCTATAACCATTGATATACTATAATCCAATTATTAGAAGTTGCTGAGTTGAAATCAAGAATAATTACCTTTTAACTTTTTTTATAACCATTTAATNTATAGTTAATATGATTATTAAGAAATATAAGAAATTAAGTCAAAAAATTAAGTTATAATAGTTTGACATATAAATAAAATATACTAGTATTTGAGATGAATTTTGATTGATGGAGATGTTTTTGTTTCTCGTTTAATGTTATTTGAAGATAAGTTTGCTTCTTAGATAACATTTATAGAAAATTTGAGATGAGTTTGATGTAAACTAAAGACAAATTTGTAGATAATTTAAATTCAAAAAATTTTATAATTTTTGTTTAGAAAAATTCATTAATATTTAAATTTGTTGTTAACTAAATGTTCTATTTAGATATAAAAACAAAAATAAGCATTTTATCAATCCAGTCGATTAATTGGTAGGAAAGAGTAAGAGGCATTTTTTTTTTTTAATTTGAACTTGACTTATTCTCAAACTTTATATATTTTTAAGGTGTTTATTTTTTTTAACTAAGACTGATTCTCATATAATTTGACCTGAGTAGAATAAACTGAAAAGTTTAGCTTTTATCTAAATGCTAAAATGCCCTTATAAAATT
>JANKKB010011486.1:25035-35430 GCA_026225775.1 Bursera palmeri
ATATATATATATATATATATATATATATATATATATATATATATATATATCAATATCTTGCAGTAAACACATCTATAAGACACATGTGGATTTTTTTGGAGATTGCGAAGCTAAACAAGTATCTAAAATTGATTATATCCATTATCGGGACATATCGGTTATCAAATTCAATACCTGGTCTATGAGAAAAACCCTGAGCTACAAGTTAGACTTTTTATCAAGTAATTTCATTATTTCATTTTGTTTTCTAGTAAATGAACATTTATATCCAATGGGTTTGATATCTTCAGGCGTCTGGACTGCAGGTCTAAAAACTTCACTTTGGCCAAAGAAATCAATTATGCTTGAATTGCTTCTTTTTATTTGGGCCAATTATGCCTTTGCCTACATTCATCAACTGTATATGATTTAAAATCATCATTCATAATTTAGCAGCTAAAACAAATTAAAAAATTTCGTCGATTACTGTTTCATCATGATTCCATATTTCTCTTGTATAATTGATAAAAATTTCCTTATTTCTAAATACTTATGTCTCTTCAGGGACTTGTACCTTTCCAGGGGGTTGTGTCTCTTCAGGGACAATTATATCTTCGGTAGATAAATAAGAGAATGTGGATTCTTTACCTCTATCATTATTTGTAATAAGACTGTTATAAGTTACTTGTCTTTTTCGATGATAGTGTCTTTTGATCTAAGGGGTCTACCATGCTTCTAGCGTGTAGTAAATTGATTATTAACTATTTCAAGTGGGATTGTTCTATAGAACATTAATATTTGTTGGTGTATTGGGAACATATACATATGACTTTGTTACTTTTGTTGGGTCAGTAAAAGTATCCGGCATTTGATTTGCAATATTCTAAAGATGTATCATCATTTGCACATCACTTTCACATTGAGGGGTGCGAAAATCAAGATGAGACAAAGTAGTTACATTCCAAGAAAATTCTTGCCTAACTGCAGAAGACATATTTTAACTACAAGAGCCATTTTTCTTTCCCCTAATGTTAGGAACACTGTCTCATTAGAATGATAATCTGTAAATCGTGTAGTAAAAAAGAACACTCATTAGGAGCTTGAAATATCTTATTATAGAAGGTGAATTATAATCTACATAGATCCCTAATTGGCATTGATGTCTACTTTCGGGGAGCAATAGAAACTTGTACAACATAACCAAAAGATCTTAAATGAGATGTATCAAGTTATTTGCCAAGTACAAGTTGTAATAGGGAATACTAATGCTAAGTAGTAGGTCTTAGTCTAATAAATGATGTAGCATGTAAAATGGCATAACCCTATGTAGAGGTTGGTAATCGCATTCTCAATAACATTGTGCGTGCAATTATTTACAATCGCTTTATAAGTAATTCTTCTAAACCATTTTGGGTATGGACATGTTGAAAAAAATTCTTAACATCAATTCCTACGGACATCCAATTTTCATTAAAAGTATTTGATATAAATTCACCAGCATTATCCAGACAAATAGATTTAATATGATGGTCTGAAAAGTGCATACATGATTTAATAATTTGAGCAAGTAATACAGTGAATACAACATTTCTTGTTGATAATAAATAAACATAAGACCACCAAGCAAAGGCTTGATATAAGGGCCATAAAGTAACAAAATGATCCACTTGGTAGGTGAATAGGTTCGTATATATCCCATTGAATTCTTTGTAAAAATGGTGGGGATTCAAGACAAATCTTAGAAGGAGATGGTTTAATAATTAACTTTTCTTATGAACAACCAGTACAAGTAATCTCATTGCACAAAAAAATCTCCTGGTTCTTTAATGAGTGTCTATCTATGTTTTTAACAATCCTATGCATCATTGTTAACCTTGGATGACCAAGATGATTGTGTCAAAGAATAAAAGTGTTAGGATTATTGAACTTTTAGTTCATGACTGCGTAGGTTTCAATAGATCTTATATAAGTGTATAATATAATACAGATAATAAAGCTTCAAGCTTTTAGTATTTGCTTCTAGCCTGAGAAATTTGAGGTGATGAAAAAATTATGTATTATTTTCATATGCCGTTTCAATATGATACCCATTAGCCTTACATCTTTAAAATTGAGCAAATCTTTCTAGATTTGCTTGAGTATAAGGCATTATTTATCCATAATGTTATAACACTTGCTAATAGGATAGTAGCTCCTTCGGAACCCTCAATCAAATTCATGGACCCTAATATAGTATTAACCTTAACTTCAAGTAAATTTAAGTTTATAAAATATTTTCTATCTCTAAGAATTGTATGTATTATTGCACTATCAACTAGACATACGTCTCCATCATTTCTGGTCAAAGGCAATAAAACTTTGATGTCCATTCCCTTTAATTAAACAAAGGTCACATCAGATTCAGTATTTATATGAAACAAAAAGTATACGAAAGTACACCAAAACAAAAGGTATTGAACAAAAAGATACATGAAGAAAATGACATCTTTACAAAAGATAACAAAAGAAACATGAACTATTTAGTTGCCTTGGATATTCCCATCTCCCATCATGTGCTCTATGGTATCATCTAGATCAGCAAAGAACTTTAAGACATCAAGAGTGTATGACCCATTGAATCATCAACAAAGTTCTTCTTAGGACCTTTAACTTTATCCTTTATGGAGGTTTGATACAGATCCACTAAGTGCTTAGGCGTACGAAAGGTATGCAACCAATGTCCTTTAACACCACATATGTAGCAAGTGCTCTCATTGGTCTTATTTTGCATAGGTTTAGGACCTTTACCTTTGTCTTGTTAAGAATCAGGTTTGTTCAACTTCTGGTGGTTTATCTTGAAATTCTTTGAATAACCACTGCTTGGTCGATAATTTTTCCTACAACAACTATGTTTGTTATGACCACCATGCTATTTGATGCAATATTCACTTTAGGGAATGATGTAGAGCTAGTGGTGTTTGATGTACCATTCACTTATGGGAATGGTGTAAACCTAGTGGGGTGGAGTTCGTGGTTTTTTAATAGGATCTCATTATTTTTCTCAACAACCAAAAGACATGATATCAATTCAGAATACTTTTTATAGTTATATTCTTGATATTGCTGCACTAGAATCATATTGGAGGGATGAAATATATATAATGTTCTTTCCAGCATATTCTTCTCAGTGATAGTTTTCCCACGGTATCTCAATTAAAATACAATTCTAAATATAACTAATTATATTTATTGATTATTTTGAAATCTTGTAATTAAGATTATTCTATTGGAATCGGGCCGTTGGCAATATAATAGTTCTTTATTAGTCAAATCTCTCCTTTATATTGTTCCAAAAGATCAATAGATCAGTTATAATAATATATTTATATTTCAAGCTCTTGATAAGATGACGGTGTAAGAATATCATGGCCTTGGATCAATCCTACAGGGATATGGTACTTCCATTTTTTATGGTGTCCCCAAGGTTCATGGAATTGAGATGGAGTATGGCATCATCAATCCATTCATAGTAATTATCTCTATTGTGCATAATTGGCTCAAATAATTAACTTTACATAGGTTGTCATAACTAAAAATTCAAAAAGAAAAAGAAAATAAATAAATTACAACAAAAATTAAACAAAATGAATTGCAATAAAATAATTGAAAATAAGATATGATCTTCCAAATTCCAATATAAACTTATCACAATCAAAAAACTTTAAGTCATGGTCAACAATAATATATTTTCTTAAGGCTAGAAAACTTACAGTCACTACAAATAAACAATATAAATTTCTTACAGCAAAAAAACTTGAGATTGTGACCTTACAATAATATATTTTCTTATGAACATAAAACTTCAAGTTGAAATAAATAAATAAAACTAAAAATTTTAAAATCGCGATCAAATAAATAACAAGTAGACCAAAAAACTTGAAGTCTCGGCAAACAAATAATATAATTTCTTACTACCAAAAAAATTAAGTCACAGCCAAATAAATAATAAATAAATTGTAATTATAATAATGTAACAATAAATGAAATAGAATTAATCGACAATAATAAATGCAAATAACAATAAATATTTCGATAGTAAGTCAAGTCAATCAATTGTATATATGCACATGTGCCTGACCCATAACATAAATTGTTTGTTTGCCTAATAAATATAAAATTTTATTTATTTATTTATTTTCAACAATCGTTGATATATAAAAAAATGAATAAATAAAATAAAATTAATGTAATACTAACTTAGGAGAATAGAGGCTTGTATAGAATAATACAATATCCTAAAATAGTATTTCTCGCCTTCTGGTGATTGAAGATCTACAAGAGATTGTTCCCAAAATACAACCGTTACTTTTGAATTTTGTACCACCAATTCATAAATCTAGTAAACTGACTTATTTAACTCTCTCTCAGATGTTGAATGAAGAATGCAAGAATATTTCATTTATTATTCAATAACTATTTATTTAAAACGTTTGAACTATATTTATAGACATTATATACCTCTTCGGGTGTCTATCCAAAATTGTATAAGCCTTATGTAAACTATTGCAATTTTATATCTCTTTATGTGTCTTTACAAAATGATATAACTTTTATGTGAACCATTACAATTTATGCCTCTTCATGTGTCTTTACAAAATAATATGAAACAAACCTTTCCAATTCAAACATTATTACTAAGTGACTCCCTTGTTCAATCTCTGAGTTGTCAGCCATTTGTGAATTTTTATTAGCCACGACTCTTCTTTAATATAGCTAATCACTAAATTATTTTTATAAATCAATTTTAAGAAACAAATTATATTTTTGTTAAATTTAAATATGTAAACTAAGGTAAATTTAATCACCTTTTTCATAAATGTTACGTACCTTGTTGCCGTCAGGAGGTTGAAGGCAAAAGATAAGGTTAGGTCGATTTGGCTTTCCGTCCAAGAATTATTTTCATGATAGTAATAAATGTGATTACCGCAATCGTGTAAATCACATTAGCTCCTTCGTGGAAGTAAAGGAAATAACAATAATAATGTAACAATATATTACATATCGGCTATCGTTATTTACCAATCGTGTTGATAACGTGTTATGATTTAAGTAAGTAAATTACTATCTGAAAGGAGAGGTCAATCTGTCATTCATTTGTTCACCTACAATTGCGCAAAGGTAGGGGGCAGTTTAGAGCATGTTACATGTTATTTATAAGTTAAACCTTTGTAAAAAAAACAAGCTAAAGAGAGTCCACGCAATCTCACAGACAATTACCTTCACATACTCTAGAAGTTTTATCTATAATTGCTCCCTATCATTCTGATAAGATCACAACATACATGCATATACATCACCATATTACTTTCAAATTGATTTCATGTTTTTGTTATATAATTTTAGTAGACTAGGTACCATCTATTATAAAATTTAATTAATTGTCTCCCTTGCATATGAATCATATATAGAATTTTATTTCTTGCTTCAAATATGCATACATTGTGAAGGAAACTCTCTACCTAACTCATAACAGTGGACCTCAACAAACATCATTAGATATTTGATCGATCCTCGGGAAGTTCCAATGCTACTTCAATGTATACAATCCAAAGTCCTCTAGAATTAAGCTACTTCAACAAAAAAGCTTGGATCAATGCGCTCACGAACAACTGATGACATATCAAGCCAAAATCCTATCACAATGAAAACTTTTCCTCTTGGTGGAATTGAATTTTATCCTGAACACCCCCTACATACAGATTTACTAAGTCAGAAACATCGAAAAAGACTTTAATTCCACTGAGCAACCTGAGAAACAACAAATAGATGTTTTTAAATATTTCTTCAATGATTTCATCCTCTTGGATGGTGAAAGACTCAGTTTCACTATCTTCAGAATAGAAGTTTCAATCTTGGAAATACAAGAACATCCCAACATGTGATCTATATTTTCCAAAGAACCAAAATCTCTGACGCCACAGGAATATTACAATTTGTTCTCATGTGCAAAAATATGCTCTCTTCCCCTATAGCCTTCCAAATCAGTACTATAATCATTCTCAAGAATTTCGAGAATTTCAGAGATTAATACTCGCATTGTGTCACAGATTTGGCCAACCATCCATGATGATGTACCATATGGGAATAATATCATGTTCAATACTCTAATCAACTGCTCTACTACCATAAAGTTTATCACTCCATTACAAGGTTGATCACATGAATGTTGATGTTGGAGAAAGTAATTAATCTCATTAGAAAAATTCACAACCCGCACTACCCGCATATTTTACTGACTTAGCATTGAATTTGTCTACTTTGTCACAACCGTCTTTGTCCTCTCAACTTTATCCGCCCTACTACTTTCAAGATTCTCAAGATCTTTATAATCAAGATACAGCTAAGGAAACATAGGTGACACCACAATCAGACAAATCACCTCCTCGACATCCTAAATTCGACTATGAAAACTGGTGGAAATATGAGAAAGAGCTTGGTGAAAATTCCGATGACTCAAATTATCCAGCTTACATTGTCCTGACATTTTCTCCATAAATGCTTATCAATTATCATAAATGTGGTAGTTGGAACTACCGGTTAGTTGAAAGGTAATTGTAACTATAAAGTTTGATAGTCATAAGTTTGTTTGTTGTAATAGTATAAAACCATAAGTTTGAGTTATAACTATAACGTATGGTAGCTATAATAGTAAATCTTTCAGCTATAAATAAGAGTTTCCCTTTCCTTGTTTGAAAAAGGAAAGAATTAGCCAAAAAAAAAAAAACTTACTTTGTATTGTTCTTTACTTGAATCCTATCTACTCAATTCAATTTTCCAAAATTGATCTTTAATCCATAAGAGTTCTCCATCAAAGATGTGTTAAAGCCTATGAGAAGTGAGGAAGTTATGCCATTTGTGAGAAATACATTGGGTTAAAGTTGACTTTGTCCAGATACAGTTTGACTTGGTGAAGGCTCGCAATTGAGCTTTATAATGGATCAGTTTTCATTTATTTAATGGAGAAGGTACCATAGCCAAACCAAAACAAAAATTTAAGACCAGGTTAGGTTGATTTGGCTATCTGTCGAAGAATTACTTTAGTGATAATATTAAATGTGATCAGCACAATCATGAAATCACATTCGGTCCTTTATGGAAGTAAAGGAAATAACAATAATAATGTAACAATATCTTGCATATCGGCTATGATTATTCAACGATTATGCTGATAACAGGTTATGATTTAAGTATATAAATTACTAGTTGAACAAACGTTGCAGAGTAAAATACTGCAAGTATACAAGGATGAAAGGTTGAATCATGCAAGGAAAGGAAATGGGCCAGCGTGAGGGATATATGAGCAAAGAAACGAGAAGTGGAAGAGAGAACGATATGGAAGCAAAGGAGAAGTCAATTTGTCATTCATTTGTTCACCTTCAATTGCAAAGGTAAGAGGCTGTTTAGAATGTCGTCATGTATAAGTTAGACCTCTGAAAAAGAATGCTAAAGAGAGTTCACGCAATCTAATAGATAATTACCTCCACCTACTCTAAAAGTTTTATTATAATTGCTCTCTATCTTTCTGACAAGATCACAGCACACAGGCATATACATCACCATCTTACTTTCAAATTGATTTCATGCTTTTGTTATATATTTTTAGTAGACTGGGTACCATCTATTATAAAATTTTAAAATTATTTCTTCACATACTACCAAGCATGGGAAACTTCATTTAGATGGTTGAATTGTCTCCCTTACATATGAATCATAGATAGAAGATAATTTCTTGCTTCAAATACGTATACGTAGTGAAAGAGACTCTCTACCTAACTCATAAGCTTGGACCTCGAAAACAGCATTAGTTTAATTGGTCATTCTCCACTCAGAATTTTATGGATAAAAATATTCAAATAAACACCTACTATAATATTTTAATTAACTAAGTGCAGTCCACCATGATCATGATATATATTTAATAAGATAATCTACTAATTAAGTATTAATGCTATAAACGACAGAAGAAAGAGGGGAGAGAGTAATACAAGACTATTGAACTCAAAATCATTAAGAAAAAGTCTAGATTTCGTCTTTTCTTGCATGAATTCTTATCCATCTCTACTTTTATGTCCTTCCTACTATAAATTGTTTGACTAGATCTAGATACATATAACAATTGTGATATATTTGACTAAAGCTAGCTAGAAGTGGGCTTTTGTGCATTTCCTATAGTCAACATTTTTAAATGTCTTAGAAATTATAGTAAGTTTCTAAAATTTTAAATTACAAATTGATTATTCCCAAATGATATGGTCAATAGATGATTAAAATATTGGCAATTTAATACTGTCAAACAACCTATTTATAAATTATGAGCCTTTAGCTAACGTGACGTGGTACTGATTCAATATGGTACCTAATCCTCTTATTTATAAAATAGGGCAGCTTGTGATTGTAACATCTGGCTAAACCATATCAGTATCAAATATGTCATTGTATTAAACAAACTTTCATATACTATTATGCATAGGATACCCTCACTAGATTACTTTGTCGATTTAGCGAGTCGATCCAACTAAATGATGACACAGTATTATGAGTGGCTCGAGAAAAGAGAGGGAGATGGACAACTCGACATTAGATTTAAAAAAAAAAAAAGTAATTCGAAGACCCCTAGGTTTCGATTGCAATAACACTTTGGCCCCAACTTTTCAGATGGTAACATTAAGATCGCAAATTTTAGACAACTGCTAAAGAATCGGTTAACCGAGACAGAATCTTCTATGCAAAGACAACTTTACCCTTCATCTTAACCAAACATTAGAATTCTATTTCAACTCAGTATCACTTAAACATCGAAATCCATCACAAAATCGCGGCCCTTATTGTTGTAGCCTCTCACCGGCCACCACAAAGGGCTATGCACAATTCACATGAGCCTAGCCACCACAACCCATGAATCCACTGCCAAACATAAACGGAAGCCACCATTGTAGCTACTAGAATCAACCATTCACGGTTGATTCAATTTCAACATCAACATATTGAAAACTAGAAAGAGAGACTTTAGTAGTGATTGAGGCTGCAGGTTGCTGCATTGGGATTGAACCAATACCATGGTTTTGATCTACGACGTGTGATTGGAAGCGCAATAGTGTCTCACGACAACAACATGTTCTCAAGTGAAGAAAAGAGGGGAAGGGTGTTGGAAATAATGCTTGAAATGAAAATGTTTGTATTATATAAGTTTTTAAAGACATAATGTTTGAATTGAAAAGGTATATAATATATTATTTTGTAAAGATACAATGCTTGATTTGTATAAATAGTTGTAATTGTTCATGACCTAAGAATTATACATTTTTGTAAAGTTACGATGGTTTACAAAAGAGTTATATCTATTTGTAAAGTTGCAATGGTTTACATAAGAGTTATATCTTTTTGAATAGACACCTGAAGAGACATTTAATGTCTATAAATATGGTACAAATGCTTTAAAATAGTTGTTGTTGTTATGTTGGTTATTGTTGTTGTGATTATTCTTGCATTCTTCATTCAACATTTAAGAGAGATACAATAAGTCAGTTTGCCAGATTTCTGAATTTGTGGTACAAAATTTCAGAAATAGCAGTTGTATCCTAGGAACAGTCATCTATAGATCTTCAATCACCAGAAGGGGAGAAATACTATTTTAGGACATTGTATTTTTATATACAAGCCTCCGTTCTTATAAGTTAGTATTTCATTGTTGTTTATTTTATTTATTTATATATATTTATTTACATCACTGATTGTTGTGTCCCAATAATCTAAAACAGTAATTAAATGACATCACGATCAGTTAGTTCAAGACAGGTCAAATGAATTAATTAGTTTAATTCATTGTGATCTTTGTGACTTTAAATCAATGCCTACAAGAAGTGGGAAAAAATTACTATATCACTTTTCTAGATGATTGTAGTAAATATTGTTATATCTATTTGATTAAAAGTAAAGATGAAGCCTTAGAAATGTTTAAGACATATAAGGCAGAAGTTGAAAATCAGTTAGATAGAAAAATTAAAGCAATAAAGTCAAATAGAGGTGGAGAATATGAGTCTACCAATTTTGCTGAATTTTGTAATGAACATGGAATTATCCATCAAATTACTGCACCATATATACCCCAACAAATTGGTTTAGCAGAGAGAAAAAATAAAACTTTCAAGGACATGATAAATTCCATGTAAAATAGTTCTGGCCTTCCACATAATTTGTGGGGTGAGGCCGTACTTACTACCAATCATATTTTAAATAGAATTACACTTAAGAAAACAAATAAGTCTCCATATGAAATATGGAAAGGAAGAATTTGTTTTGTTTGCTTAGGTTAAACATGACATGTTCATGGTCATATACACATAATAAAAGATTAAAAGAAAAACATTCAAAAATTCG
>JANKKB010011497.1:0-28035 GCA_026225775.1 Bursera palmeri
GGAGAGCAGTGATGAGAGCGAGATTGGTTGTTTTCCCAGTAAAAGGTAGGAACTGGTGCTTCAGCAGATCCGTAGACCCTTTGGCATCAGAATCGGTGCCGTCTCATACTCCTTCCACTTTCAAACAACTCTGGCACGACATCTCTTCTTCTCGTCTCACCAACTCCAACAATGTCGAACTCGTTGTCGATTTCATTTCTCTCAAGGTTTCCCCTTCCATCTATCAATCAATCTTCCTTTGTATATTTCATTCAAATGCTCATCTGGGTTTCTTTTTGTACAGATGAATAGGGCGTGGGTGGGTCTGGAGAAGGCGCCTCAAGGGACCTTGAAGAATAAGATTCATGGGTATTTTTCTAACTTTTACCTTTTCTTTAATGGATGCTGATGGTTAATATCTGAGATTTTGTTGCTGTAGGTTGGGGTTGAAGCTGTTGGCACGGGTTAAGCCCTCCGAGATTTTCTTGAAATCCATAACAAAGGATATTACTAATCTTGAAGTTAACTATCCTTCAAGGTTTTTCCTCTTTACTTAAATCCAGCTTCATATATGTTGATGCTTTTTTAGCTGCACTAATTCAATGAAACCGCAATCTATTAGTTTAAATATATACTTGCCTTATTTTATCACTGCATTAGAAGTTACAATCTTTTAGCGTTCAACCTAAAATTTTCTCTGCTGAAAGAGACAAAAATTTATATTTTTTACGTCTATTATTATGATCATTTTACAGTCAATTCACGCTTTTTATTTTCTCTATTCAGTCATCACTAATTTTAGCGACTTTTACCTTGTCAAAGTGTTCAGCTAATGAATCTGATAAATTCAGTTTTAGAAAAGTGTTGAATTCTTGTGATGATGGCATGTCTGCCGCATAGCTACTTGAGTCTAAGAGATGTAATGCAGAGCATTATATAGAATCAGCATTCTAGTTGTTTTCTAAGTTTTGGTGGTGGTGTATGAATTTTCAACCAATTGCAGTTTAAATGCAAGGCTGGTGCGTCGAAGGGTACGGCATATTGCAATGAGGTAATAGATCCCTCGTTCTTTTTCCATTTGTTTAGGGATTGAAAGGGATTAAAGATTTATCATCTTCTGAGGCCTTGGATGCCCAAAATATCTCAGAGGAACCTTTTTGACTTGTGGAAATTTGGAATTTTCATCTTTTGTGACAAGTAGAATTATCATGTTAGATGTTTTTCAAAATGTTTCTGTCTGTTATATATGTTTTCAACTGATATGAATTCAGTTTGTGTAAAGTAGAAATATCAGTATGTGATCCATGATAACAGATTACTGATGTCTGTATTGCTATTGTCATCTGAAAGCACCTGCTTCCTTATGAGTAAGGAAGGATAAAGATATATGCAGCAGGTGCTAAGCTATAGAAAAATGTCGCTAAGGTTTCTTTCATCTAGAGCCCACAATTTATACCTAATTGATCTTTTATTATTGTTGTGACTACGGTCCAGTTTTACTTTTTCTTTTTTCTTTTTATGAGCTTAAGAGTTTCGAGTTTAAATTTTATTGTGACCGTGTAAGATTTTTAAGGTGAACAGTATCTTTATGAAAAGTGCTATCTGATTATCAGGGGAACCATTATTCACAAGAAAAACCTTTATGGTTCAGTTTCTTTGCTTCCATTGACATTTGCATTTTCTGTAAGTATGTGTTAGTTTCAGAATATCATATTTTTTTATTATGTGTATTATATGTCAATTGCACTCCGTGCCACATTCTTACTTATTGTCTCTTTTATATAGGTTTTACCTCTGCCTAACATCCCATTTTTTTGGATCTTGTTTCGCACTTACTCACACTGGCGAGCTCTGCAGGTGTGCCTGACTTTCTTACACAATTAACTTGGGCATGATTTCCAAACTGAGAGTTGCAGAGTTATACATTTACATGCTGACATGTATAACAAATTATGTACAGTATACCTGTTGGGGAATAGGTTGTACTAAAATTTTACCCATTAAAGGAGTTTATATGATCCAATTGGGACCTATGTCAAATTTTTAGCTACTAGCACTGGTTAGAGCTAATTCTTAATTGAAATGTGGATGTGGCTTATCCTCTTATACTTGCATCCCATGTTTCCCCAGTCTTTTTGGTGAATTCTGCTTGAGCTAGATGTGCATCCACTAATATATGCATTTTTCTCACAATAAAATGATTGTAAAATTAAATCTTCCTGTGTTAAACCTCCATTACATGGATGCTGTTTCTTCAGAGCCAAGGTTTATTAAAGTTTGACAGGGCAGACTAGCCTCTAGTACCTTGTAGTAGGGATTTCTATTTTCTTATTTAAAAGAAATTTTAAAAAGATTAAAAGCACACACACAGAGAATGGCCTCATGGCCACCTTTACTTAATATAGATTGAAGGTGCTCCAAGAATGGTGTATGGCCTGACAGAATATAGTAGAAAGAATGTGTTCCATGTTGAGCCAGTTGAGGAAAGAGAATTGTGTTGCTACTGTGTACCAGAGAAATAGTTTCCTGTTGGCTAATATTAATATTATAAGAGCCCTTTCTCTTATTTAAAAAAAAAAAAATCACTTTGTAGTTGTTTTTTGTCCCCCTGTCTCTTTATGCTTGCATGAATACTGTTGTCTCATCAATTCCTTCCATTTACATTGTTTATTTTATCTTAGGGAAGTGAGAAGCTCCTTCAGTTAGTCTCAGATCATTCACAAACTGAGAACCTGGTTATTTCTAATGAGAAGACAAGTGAAGCAAAGCATAACACGTCAGAGAATGAAACCAGCTCTTTGCTTGGATCTAAATGGGTGAGTTCATTTATAGTCATCTGAGACTGATGGAGATCATTTCAGCATTATTTTGATTGTTTTGTCAAACAATGATTAGCACTTTGTTTAAGGACGGACTGGTTATTGCAATTGTACAAGTTTTCAAGTATTAGAATTGAATGGGGATTTTACAAGACTCAAAAAAAAAAAAAACCCCTTGGAGCTCTGGCTGATAGTGGGCTTTTGAATATTGTTGTTTTACCACTCGTTGGTGGATATGAACCTTGATAACTGATGAGAAAAACTAATGAAAATATTTGTTCGTGCATGGAATGGTCAACCTTTGAGATGGTTGAACCTCAACAACTGAAACCTTAAAATAAAATTTTGAAACTTGATTCAAATGGGATCAATCATGTAAATTTGTTATCAATCAATTTCTGTTTCTTTTGTCATGTCTTCTTTTCACATTTCTTCTATGATTTCGTATCTCAATCAGAGAATCATAAGAATTAATTGTGCAAGAAGTAAAGATGTCGATTTTCCTTATTTAAATCATATTTTTAGGAATTAGATGTAGATTAGGACTATATCCTACTGAAAATCTATAGCAATAAATGTTATGGTTCACATGTTCTTTATGCTTCTGCAGAGCCACTTTTCTATCCATTTCAAAGGATTGTGTTCAAAGGTTGTTAACTCTGCTTGAAATGGTTGTCTTCACTATCTAAACCAATAAATGTCTGGTTTCAATCTTGTTTTTACACTTATGGTGATATCCACTCAGCTTGTTTCTTTGATATTTCCATTACTTTGAAAGTTGCAATTAAACTTATCATTTACTTATGGCATATATTTTTCATTACTTCATGCTTAAAAAGTCCGTTTAGAATAGTGTTACTGATTACCTAACCAATTAGCTCTGATTAGTGGATGGCAGCGATTTCAGCTCGTTGGAACTCTTGCACTAGCGTTTCTGGGGCAATATTACTCTGATTCTTTCATGCATTGGTTTTCAAATTTTGTGTTAAGTCATCTGCACTATTTGAGATGGCATTCTTCCCATGATTTGTTACCTGCAGTGTATATTTGTTCTATTCCCTGATGAGGCTTTTAGTTTTATTTATTTGCATGTATGTACATACAGGTTTTGCAGGCATCACGGGAACTGGAGGAACTTCTTCGCCGTGGATACAAAAATGATGTACTTAGTGAATCTGCAATTTCGGATATCTGCAAGACGTTTAAGTTGAACACGATTGAGGTTTCCAAGTATAAGGATTTAGTGTAGTTAACAATGTTTTGTGGTTGCCATCTTGAATGTAACATAATTAAGTGACATTCTAATCAAAATAAATACAATTTGATTTTTTGAAGATTGGCAAAACTTTTTCTATTGAAGGAATAATTTTTTTTTTCTTTAGGATTAAAATTTCTTCACTGATTAAAATCATTCAACTCTGGACAACACATTAGGATACAAAAAGGATTGAGTAATTCTATTCAACACCCATTTTTAAGTTCACGTAATGAAAAATTTTTAATTGATTTATTTTCTAAATAAACCCCATTTAATTCTTAATTCTTAGATTATCTTCTTCCCCTATAAATTAGTTTTTCATTCCATCAACTCGATGATTTTTTCTTTAGCCTTGGGGAGTGCAAGTCGTATAACGGAACTTTTAGATGGGAAATTATGAGACCGGCGACATTCCTTCAAACCCTTCTTCTTCTCCACACCCTTTTCTCTAGCTACAACAACTCGGTTCAACAACTATCAACAAATAAACACTCCACAACTTCAAAACACAATCAACAAATCAACACTATTCAACTTCAAATTTCACAACCCTTCAGAACAAATCAAAAGCATGAATAAATACATGAAGTAAATGAAGAAAAAAAATATGAAAAAAAACACACAATAATGACTTACAATATTTAAACCATAAAAAGAGAATGGATTGACAAGGGAGATGAGTTACGTTTTAATTCAAGAGAATGGTTATGTAAGAGATTGGAATATTTTGGGTTTATTGAATGAGGTTGGTTAGGTGGATGCAACAGTTATGAATTTAGGTTATCTTTCATTTCACCCTCTATTTGGCTATTGTTGCTAATTCCCCAAAGAGAAAGGGATGAAATAAACATTATTTATTTGTTACAATTTCATCCACAAAGGGTGGGTTTTGAGTGGGCTCAAATTGTATCACTTTTGGCATACTACCTCATTAAAGGATACGAAGCCCAACCCAATACTCAAGCCTAATAGGCTGAGTAAATATTCATTACGTTATCGAGCCCGCCCAGCCCAATAGAAAAGACTTTGTCCCTTCGTCAAGAAAGTATTTCGGTCGCGGTTAGCTTWTATATGTTCTCTGGAGAAGGAAAAGCAGTGAATCAATCAATCAATTAGAGAAATGGCACCCCCTGAGGCTGAAGATGAGATCAAGGACGAGAAGAACCCTAGACCTCTCGATGAAGACGACATCGCTCTCCTCAAAACCTATGTAACCTTTCTTTATTTAAACCCTAGTTTTATTCTTCTTTCTGGATCTGATTGATGTTGATAATCGCAATAGCAGCTGTAATATGAGCATAGTCCGGAATTTTTTAAATTGAAGAATGGAATTGATTGCTTTTGTTTGTGTAGGGTTTGGGACCTTACTCTAATAGCATTAAGAAAGTTGAGAAGGAAATCAAGGACATGGCGAAGAAGGTGAATGACCTGTGTGGTATCAAGGAGTCTGACACCGGCTTAGCAGCACCCAGTCAGTGGGATCTTGTTTCTGATAAGCAGATGATGCAGGAGGAGCAACCTCTTCAGGTCGCGAGATGCACCAAGATTATCAATCCTAACTCTGAGGATGCCAAATATGTTATTAATGTTAAGCAAATTGCCAAGGTATAGTATAATACGCGTTCCTTTTATCATATCCTTGTGTAACTTTGCTGTTTCTTTTGACATAATTACTGAATATGCAAACTTTTTTTTTCTGTTTTTTTTTTTTGGGCACAAATAAAGTTAAGTATAAGTATGTATGATATGGATTTGGCATATGTGCATGTTGACCCTAATAATTTTCCTTTTCGAATCCAGTTTGTTGTTGGGCTTGGCGACAAAGTTTCCCCTACTGATATTGAAGAAGGCATGCGTGTGGGGTAAGTTTCCTGCATTTCACTGAATCTGCCTCTATGAGCGTTCTTACGCTCCCTTTTCTCTTATTAATTCCTTTCCTCTTATGATCCCAAGAATACCATTTTCCCTCTCCTGGGAATGTGTATGCATTGTCTTATTGATATTAGTATGAGCTTCCTATTAGTTAAAAAACAATTTTATCAATTTTCACGTGAAATACGATGGGGATGGTAGCTAGCCTTTTGGTGTCCTTTTATCAAATCAATGTATATTGTCCTTAGGAAATGGCCAATGAATGTGCTTTAGGCAGCTTTTGAAGATATGTTTATAATTGCCAAATTTCCTTGAAAGTGGAAAAGTTGCGATAATTAACATTACAAGTAAGTGCTAATTTCATTGTTCTCCATATTTTGGTATATGTGGTTTAATTTTATCTTGGTGAAATCAGTTTGCGGTCTTTTGTTCTTTAGATTATTTATATGTACGCATTATTTGGTTTTGACTGTTCAATAAACTTATGTATGCATTTTTAGTTTTGCCTGTTCATTTTATACTTGAGTTGCACCATTGCATCTTATAAGAAGCTATTGTAATAGTTTTGATAAGTTCTTGATCTAGTTTGGTCTACCCTTTACTATTTTGAGGTTGTTCCATTACCCACATTGTTAAGTTTTTTATCTTCTTTTTCAAGCCAACTGTATGATGATGTGCCTTTTTGGGGAGATGTTCTTGTGTGGACATTAATTATGACTTTGTTGCTAGTTTGACCAATATTCTGTCTCTGCAGGGTCGACCGGAATAAATATCAGATACAAATACCTTTGCCCCCAAAAATTGATCCTAGTGTAACCATGATGACAGTGGAGGAGAAGCCAGATGTGACATATAATGATGTCGGGGGATGCAAGGAGCAGATTGAAAAGATGCGAGAAGTTAGTATAGTGTTTTTAATGTTTTCTATTACTTATAACCATTCTTGTTTCTATGGTTAACTCTTAAATAAGTTTATATCATATGGAAAATGTAAGAATTTGAAATTGCGTTTAGAGAAATTATTATTATAGCTAGAAAAAATGATACTTATGTCAGTGAATTTGGTTTTTTTTAGGTTGTTGAGCTACCCATGCTTCACCCTGAGAAGTTTGTGAAGCTTGGAATTGATCCTCCTAAGGGTGTTCTCTGTTACGGACCTCCTGGGACAGGTAAAACACTTTTAGCTAGAGCTGTGGCTAACAGAACTGATGCTTGTTTCATACGTGTTATTGGAAGTGAGCTTGTTCAGAAATATGTTGGTGAGGGAGCTCGGATGGTTCGTGAATTGTTTCAGGTTAGAAGCTTCTCCTGCATTTTCATAGTTTGTATTCAGGTAGTTATTGATGATTGCTTTGTAATCTGCCTTGTTACCTAAAATTCTCTCTGCTGCAGATGGCACGTTCAAAGAAGGCTTGTATTGTATTTTTTGACGAAGTCGACGCCATAGGGGGTGCACGTTTTGACGATGGTGTTGGTGGAGACAATGAGGTTCAGCGTACGATGCTTGAAATAGTGAATCAACTTGATGGGTTTGATGCTCGTGGAAATATCAAAGTTCTGATGGCAACAAACAGGTGAAGTTGTCTACCTTCCATATGACACTTATTTTGCAAGAAGCTTCATAGTATTAGTCTCCCTGTCAGCCGGTTCCTTTTTTTTTTCCTTTTTCTTTTTTGCCTCTCTAATGCATACGTGCATGTGTTTAATATTGGGGTTTTGTGATTGGGAGTGTGGGTTGATTGATTGGGTGTAAGCCAGTATTTATAATTGATGAAGAATGTTAACTGGTGCCATTGAGTTATCATAACATTCTTGATTTTTATCTATTACCAACTTCTTTTCTACCCATGATACTTGCTTACGTTGGTCTGATGTTATGTTATCAGGCCTGACACCCTTGATCCCGCACTACTACGTCCAGGACGATTAGATCGTAAGGTTGAGTTTGGCCTTCCTGATTTGGAGAGCCGGACACAGATATTTAAGATCCACACAAGAACAATGAACTGTGAAAGAGACATCCGGTTTGAGCTTTTGGCTCGGCTTTGCCCAAATTCCACTGGTAAGTATTCATCCTCATTGGATAATCATTTTCGCAAAATGCTTTTATGTTTATTGGATAATCATTTGTAGTGCACCACTTGTTGATATCACCCACGCAATTTGTTGATATCACCCACGCAATATATGTTTTCCCGTTTTATACWTTCTCCCTTTTTCTCAATTGGCCATGCGGTTTCTTCCTCAGGAGCTGATATAAGGAGCGTATGCACAGAGGCCGGAATGTATGCTATCCGGGCACGAAGGAAAACGGTTACAGAGAAAGACTTCCTTGATGCAGTGAATAAAGTCATCAAGGGATACCAGAAGTTCAGTGCGACGCCCAAATACATGGTCTACAACTGAAGGACATGTGGGGACTGTTTCATCGATTATATGTTATTGTTGGACGATTTTGTATTTTCGGACAGTTATGTGGACTTTTATTTCAATGTCAGCTACTGAGCAGTATTAAATTTCCGTTATTATTGTTTGGAGCTTTTGTTGTAAGGTTTCCTCCAATCTTCATTTTACCAAAATACTCTGAATTTGAAGACAAACCAATCTAGAACTCGCTTAAGTGGTAAGAGCAGTAACATACAATATTAAAGATTTGTGACATTAAATACTTGTTAGTTTTGCAACTTAACATGTAAGAGATCTAATATTATTAATTTATCTGAAGTGGTTAAGAGCAGTAACATACAATATTAAAGATTTGTTACATTAAATGCTTGTTAATTTTGCAACTTAACATGGAAGAGATCTAATATTATCAATTTATCATTGAATGACATAGAATTTTAAAATTAATACAATTTGGAACTTGAAAGTCGTAATTATTGAGTTATTCAAGATATTTCAGAAAAACCAATTTCATTTCTCTTTACAAAGGGAAGAGCGAATCAAGTTTGCAATTCATTTTTAGCACAATTGACATTGACGTTAACAACACATCTTAACAACTATTCTGGTATCATATGGCACAGAAAATGGCTAGAGCAAAGTTCCATGATTCATATCCCAAATAAGAGAAGATAAAATAACAAATAACCACTTTGTTGGCCTGCCTTTATCATCAAAACAGGAAAACCAAGAATTTTGGCAGATTTAAGACATGTAGTCCTGTGTATCTGGGTTGTCTGCTCGCTGGGATGCACCTTGGCCATTTCCAATTGTTCTTTTACTCATGTTAGCTCGCTGAACTAACCGAACCAATGCTTGAACCACTTCTGACATTGGTGGTCGAAACTCAGGCTCCGGCTGAACATAACAGGGAATCAAAGGATCAGAACCTTCTGAGATACCAAGAAAAGAAAAAAATAAGTTGTGAACTTCTCAACCTATATGTTACCTGGACGCAGAGAGCAATGACATCTGCAAATCGGGAAAGAGATTTCACTGGATACAGCCCTTCCAGAGCTGGATCAACCATTTTAGCAAGAGCATCAATGTCATGGAGCTGAGGTGTGGCCCATCGAACCAGAGATTGCTCAATTCTTGGCCTTGAGCTGCCAAATATATGCATGTGATAGTTAATAAAAAGGATGGTGAAATATAACTGTTTTTCTTTTATTTTCAGGATTGATTACAATAAATGATGAGATTGCCACGTTATTGAGTGTCAATACTTCACCTATCAAACGGTTTACGACCAGTCAAAAGCTCCAACATAACAACCCCAAAGCTGTATACATCACTCTTTAATGTATATTCACCAGACATCGCAACCTCAGGCGCACTGTATCCAGCACCCGCATTATTGTTTAACGCCTGCATATGAAAGAAAAACTCAAAAAATTAACTGTCAACTGAAGTAACTGAAATTTATGTAACAGAATAGAATTCCACCACCAACCAGAACTAATCAGAACGCCCCGTTTCATAAGTGACTGGCAGTATTGCAGTCAGAAGAACAATTAACTGCAAGCATACATAAAGCACATCTACTTTGAGCCCTATATGACGAGATTCCCATTTTAGACAACCCATTAATAATCAGTGTTCATATTTTATTGATTTATGCTCTGCAGGCGTTGTCAAGAAACCAATAACCAGCTGGATATTAAACTATATTTTATAATGTTAACTGTCCCTGGGTTTACATTATTAATAGGTTTACATTATATTTTATTCCCATTTTAGACTCCAATGCACGCTGTCCCTAAAGCACGTTCTAGGTGTGATATTTGGCAAGTTTGATGCAAAAAATTGACTTCAAATAACTCTATATTGAACATTGTTCTAGAACTCTTTAACCATAATTCACCTGATCCGCATTTGGTATAAAACTTGCCAAGCCAGCGTCTGAAAGGTGAGGATTGAGCTCAGTGTCCAGTAATATATTGGTTGACTTAATATTTTTGTGAACAATTGATGGCGAGCAAACTTCATGCAGGTACCTGAACAACACCTTAATTAGTAAAAGGCAGCTTATTCACTAATATGACGGAGACAACGGCTATGTTTCTGAGAATCTGGATGATCTAGAATATGAACTAGCAATGTAAATCCCATAGTGCGATTTCTTAGCACAAACAACTAACTATAACAAAAATCTGGACAATTGGCAATCTCATTCTGCTAGAAATTGGATATCAGGACACTCCATTTCCTTCAATAGGAAATAATTGAGTATGCCAAAGTTATATAAACCTAACACTCCTCTCCGATACCTGGAAAGCTTCAAAATGAAATCAAAACTAAGATTTGCTACAAAGTGCCTAACTGTTCTTTAATACAATTTAGAAAAAGTAAATATAATGCCGTTGGCTCGGTAGCTCTAAAAAAAGAATCTAATTAATTAAGCTGCTGCTGAAAACTGTTAACCCCATTAGGAACCACTTTAGGTGGTCAAATGCAGTAAATAAAAAAGTTGCTTGCAATAATATATTACTACCGCCAGAATTTATAACAGCTATGAAACAAAAACCCATGAAAAAACTTGATGAAATGTTTAATCAGGACAATGAATGCATTGGCATATGCTAATCCTAGTAGATGAACCCTTTTTTTCTTTGTTTCTTTTTTTAATAAGCAACTAGTAGACACCATATTTCTCATGTTAACAAACACTACTGTAGCAATAATATAGCAATAACCTAAGTGTAATAATTTCTACTTGTCAAATCATTTAAGTGGTACTGAGGCATACCATCCTATGCTGGAACAGAAAAACACAACACAAAAAGACCAATTATAAGTAATAGAAGAAGAGAGAGAAGAGGAAGGATGGAGAAATCAAAGAGAGATGATGGAAGTGGTCCAATCTTTGTAATAGAACCATTCTATCGTTAAGGAAAAAGAAAATTTTAACTAATTTTTTTCCCCAGATTTTTCTAAAGGAATAGTATTCATCATGGACTTACTCCAATGCACGTGCTGTCCCTAAAGCAATCTTGACTCGGGAATTCCATATCAATGGTTTGCTGTATTCATCTAATAGATGTAAGAAATCATGCAGTGAACCATTTTTATGGAACTCATACAATAGAAGGTGCTGTCCATGCTCAGAACAATAACCCACAAGCTCCATTACATTTGGATGATGCAACTGGGCAATGTTCGAAACTATCTCTGTAAAATCTGCAGACATTTCACTGGGAAGTGCAGAAGAATCTATTTTCTTCACGGCAAGAACCTAACAACATTGTCATAAAGAAGCAAAAAGTTTAATTCATATGCTTTTAAAACACTTGAGGCATCAAAATGAGCAAATACCAAAAAAAAAAAAAAAAAAAAAAAAAAAAAGNCTTAATTCATATGCTTTTAAAACACTTGAGGCATCAAAATGAGCAAAAAAAAAAAAAAAAAAGAGGAAGTTCAACAAATAGATTCATGCAGCTATTTTTTCATACATGATAATTTTTGCACACTCCCCTTGTTGAGAGGCGTTACGCAGACCCTAATCATCAACAAATATGCTATGTATAACAGAGGAATGTAGGAATTGGAGTAAAACTAAAGGAATGCCACAATTAAGAAGAAATTAGTCCTTTCCCAGCTTGTCATGGGAAATGGATTTGACAGGTAAGAAAGGCATACCTTTCCATCATCAAATTGGGCTCGATAAACACGTCCAAAAGTGCCCTCACCAAGAAGGTTTTCTGTATTGAAGCTGCCAGTGGCCATCTGCAGGTCAGCTACTGAATATGATGTCACATTCGTTGGAGTTGTAATAGCTTTCTTGACAACGACAGGCTTCTTTGAAAAATCATCTTCATCAAAAGATTTATGGCGATCGATTGGTGGGGGTCGTAGATTTATTGAGGCAGAAGTTTCAAATGTCTTTGTGTTGATTGCAGAGGAAGTCTGTATAGACTTCATTTCTGCAAAACAGTGTTAAAGAAAAAGGCATTAAAAACTATAAATGGACTTGAAGAAAAGAAATGAATAAAATATGAACATGAACATGGCCAGATTACCATAACACAAAATGTTTGACAGATTCACAATCCTTACAAATAGGACACCAACTATTGACATAGCCAAATCTTTTAATCCAAGTGATTAAGTCAATGGTAAATTGGTTGTCGTGAAAACTTGAATAGCTTATTTTAACTTCATCCAGAAATGAGAATCAAACCAAGGAGCTAAGCATCTGCTCTTTATTGGATTATGTACTTGAGTAATCAATTGGCATTCCTAAAATCATCCGTGACATTTCACATTATAAATTCTCTTTCATTTTCAAATCGAATTATTAGCACTGACAATAATTATATTCTAAAGCCAACTCAGTTAATGGTACAACTCTCAGAAAGAAAATAAATAAATAAAGATAAGAAAATTATATATGTGCAGCAAAAATTACCACTGACCGTCCCATAACTTGCAGCCTAAGAAAGTGAAGCCCATAAAGTAATCCAATAAAACATCATAGGGAGAAGCTTGACTCAAGGTAGGATGTAGATGTCTAGAAAAATGAAATTAAATACAAAAAAAAGAGGACTTGGATGAATTATGGTTACCTTGTACTTCATTTGAAGCAAGAGGAGCAAAGGGCTGATTATCTAGCTTTTCTATATCCAAGGATGATCTCTTGGATCTCCTCTTTAGCATAAAGAATGCGATGATTGCCCCAACAACAATGATGGAGATCAGTATTCCTGCTATGCCACCCCCACCTATTCCTGACTTTTTGCTACCACCACCATCTGATGAGCTGTTGTCACCGCCAGATTTGTGTTTTGGGTTATGTTTGCTGGCTGGAGGTGTACCAGGTGGAGGTGGAGGGGCAGGCCCAGAGTTCCATGAGTTACCGTCCTTCCTGTCACAAAGATGATTCAGATTGAGAGGAACTTCAATCCTCCAGGACATTACAACAATCATAACGATTGATAATTCTGACAAATACTTACTGTAAATTAATGTCTTTCAACTGTTCAGGAATCCATCCAGTAAAATTGTTGTTTGCAATGTTCCTAAGAAACACAAACACAAGTAATGACCATACTTCAGCGCACTTGTGAGGAAAGGATAAATATAACTTTTCATCTATTCATTGATAGCTGGTTACGCACAGATTTTCAAGGGGTAGATTAGCAAGAACATTAATAGTACCGGTAAACTGATTGTTCTGCAAATACCTACAAAAGTATGAAATAAGATAAAATTATGCGGGACCAAAACAACACGATATGCATTTATACCACAGAAGATCATCTCTTCCACACTTACAGCGAGTTCATACTTGAAAGGGAGGTAAAGGTTTGAGGGAGATTACCCGTCAGAGAATTGAAAGAGAGATCCCTGAAGAACATAAAACAAATATGTTTAGGTCTTTCAGCAAGACCCACATGAATTATTTCAAATAATTTATTGTTCAACTACTTTGGAAGGAAGTTGGCACTTAATCGACAAAAGAAATGCAGATAAAAATATACTACAATGGGTATAGCAATAACAAACTATAATAACCAAGATTTTAGGTTCAATAGGTAATTATTCTTACAGGAACATGACAAAAAAGTGACAGATATCCCAAGTGTCCAAATAAAAGTAACTTCTACTAAGAAGCAAAGAAATTAAAAAAATCTCACAGCGTAGAGAGAGAAGAAAGCTGTCCAAACATGTCATTTAGTTGACCCTGAAGCTTATTGTGAGCAAGGTTTCTGCAACACAAAGAGTCCAAAATTAATATATAAATAAAAGTCAAAGAGATTATGTTTTACCCTGTCAGCTAGTTGTGGCAAAGCAATTAACTGTGGAACTACCCACATGTATTTAAGGGAGGTCAGTTGGGAAATTGAGTAAGGGGGACTTCCAGTAAAATTATTGTTTTCAAGATTTCTGCATAGAAAAGAACAGCTAATGTAAATCATTGAAAGATAAGAAACAGAAATATACAAATGGAGAGGAAAAAAAATGCATGTATGAAACATACAATCGCTGCAGGCTTGTAGGAAGACTGAAAGGCATGTCGCCTCCAAGATTGTTGTTGCTCATATCTCTGCAAGATTTCATCAAATTAATCATGTATTATGTCTATAGAAAAGAATCAATAATGAGAACTAACATGTTAAAGTTCTATTCCCTATTGAAATTAACCATGCCTATTGAAGAAGAAAAAGGAGAGACTAGAAAATAATAATCTTACAGGTTGGTTAATGCTGTCAAACCTCCAAACTGCCAACCCAATTGTCCAGTGAGTCCAAGACCTGATAATTTACTGATGAAGAAACAATAGAACATATACAAAAATTCAGCATTGATGATGACAACTGAAAGCGACATGCCTAGAAAAATAAAAAGGTAAAGAGGATCACATTTCTATGACTCGATGGTCTGAGCAAGTAACCCCTCTCCAAGACTGCACACATGGATCATCGCCATTCCACTGGTTTAGCTGATTTGGTGAATTTAAACTGCTGTAGATGGCCTTTAAAGCAGAAGCTGTAACCATGCAAGCAACAATTTCATCATTTAACATTAGGAAAATGTTATATCAAATTACAGACTAGTCTGAAATTTTAGCACATGGCTGTTTTGTTGAAATTGCAAAAGACATATTCTCCAGTAGAATAGTCTCTGCTAGGCTCTATAGATGTGATTGTACAAAACCTATTACTTCAAGTTGCTCTTCTTGAGATAAGCATTTATCATTTACAGCCCTAATTTTTTATAATTAGAAGAAAAATATAAAGGTAAAAAGTTCATAGTCATCAGATTCAAAACTTTTGTACTTTCTATATGCATTTTTCATCACATAGATTATCATGCATCATTCTTCTTTCAGATTATTGAATTAAATGTATGGGGCATGACCCTAAGAGAGATCTCTATTTTCATAAATCCAAATTCTATCTCCTACATATCTTTATTTTTTCTATATTTGAATCAACCATTATGTAATACTAGTATAGAGGACTTCAGCACAACTCCACAAGATGCTTTCAAATCAGTGTTTTAAGGTCCCATTTTTCATATATAGCATTACCCAGAAGGCGGTTCCAATTCCATTAAGCATTTAGAAGGGATAGGACTGACAGATTCCCTGATCTATAGATAATGATAAAAAAACAGCCAACAAGTAGGAACTTTGCTGCTTATATCAAGGGAACAGGTATAGAAAAGGAACTACAACACATGAACTAGAGGAAAATGTTTAGGCTCATCAAATGTTAGCAATCAGCAGAGGCATCTCCTTCCAACAACCCATGTTGAACTTCAACTACTGCTTTCAGTAGCCCAGCAAGTCAAATATAATAGTTTGGCCAATTCTCAAAACTTGGCTGTTGAGTCAGTCTCCTCAACAGTTACCAATTATCTACACACATCTTCAATTAAATCCCATACAGTAAATTAGCAATTACTCTCTTTCTCAATCATCCATCCATTAATATCCCCCGAAATACAAAAGTGAAAGCTTCCATTTTAAACCACCAACAAACTATTAAAGTTGCTGGGATCCAAACCATCACTTAACAGATCAAAGGGCACCAACAATCACATATAATTAGATTTATCCGCAAATTAACAATGTAACAATCGGACTTCTAGACGAGAAGCCACATCTAGCTGAGAATATACTTCGATTACCTGAAAGATTTTAACTTTTTCAACCGAATTACTGCAAACCGCACACACCCAAAAATTAAAAATAATAATTAGACGCTTCACTTCCTTAAATCATTTAGATTACATCTATTAAAAGAGAAAGCTTTCCTAAGCTTAGAAGTGTTTAAAAGCACTATAAGCAGTTTGAAAGAACAAAAAAAAGTTAAATCTAGAAATGCATCAAGTGAAAAGCAGAACCATTCCAAAACATGCATTATAAGGAGAAGATAAAAAAGCTATAAAGAAATGCAGACTTGGCTACAGATTAGCACGTGCAAATCTTCTACATCTAAACAAAGCAAAAAGTAGAAACAGGATAAAGAACTACTCACTATCGCTCTGATCTGTAGTACCACTGATGCAACTGGGTTGCCATCCCAAAATGCAGATAATGAGCAGAAAAAACACAAACCTCTCCCCCATTTCTCTCTCTATCCTGAACTTAGTCACACTCAGAAAACCCAAAGGGCTTCTTGAGTCCAGTCTTGATTTTTTTTTTTTTTTAATTATAATGAAAGATAATATTCTACNCGGGCTTCTTGAGTCCAGTCTTGATTTTTTTTTTTTTTTAATTATAATGAAAGATAATATTCTACAGATTTAGCCATCACCAGAACAAGTGAAAGCTGGCAGGCACGATTAGCCAGAAGAATCCAAAGACACAGAATGCTTACGCTTGTATATATATATTTTATCAACTTTATTAGCCAGGTTTGGTTTCTAGTGTTATTATTTGGAGAGAAAATAAAAATAAAAATAAAAGGATATTAGTAATGGTTGGTGTTTGCGTATGATGTTGTTTAAAGAATATGAATACAAACAGTAAGCAGTAGTTTTCACTAGGATTACACGCTTTCGGGTGTTATCATATGTGAAGGAGTGGTTAAGAGGAGAGAAGTAGCTGTAGTTTTCACTTTTATGATGAAAGCAGGATTAGATTACTTTAAGATTCAATCATTGATTACTTTGAAGACTAAAGGGCGAGTGTAAATGTCCTAGCAAAACGTCACTTTTTAACTACTGAGCCAGACTTAAAGGGGAGAGTCACGGGACCTGCCTACTTTTTCTATCTCTAGATTTTGAAGCATTCTCTTATATTTGGTCTAAATATTACACCAACATTTTGGATTGCTGACAGTCAAAGTCAGACACCACCGGCCCTTTCTCACTTAAACTTTTGATGGATGGTAGATAAGATAACAGAAATTCTTTGTTTTGTGGGTAAATACCAACGAATTTGGTGGCAAAATCTTCATCTTATGTTACGTTGACATAAGAGGAGCGGCGACTATTTAATTATTAGATTAAGAGTGGTCATGGACCTCATGGCCTTGTTTTGTTGGGTAGGCCACACAAATGATACAACTCAGCCATCTGTTGACCATATATATTTATATAGAAGCAATGGATGCTGAGTAATTGATGATTAATATTTCTGGTATTCGTCCATATTTACATTTATTTAATCTAAATTGTTATAAAAACTGATCTGATTCTGATTTTGGAGACAAATATAACTAGACGTAGTCCACCATATATGATGGCAGATGTTAATTTCGAGGAAGATGGATATGTTAAGCGGTTGCTCATTGTCTTCCTAAGAATTGACAAGGACACCACACCATACCATACAATGATCTAGAATGAATCATATCGCATAAGAAAAACGGAAACCAAAGAAATGCTTGTGCTTGACAAATGGTAACAGGTCGTGTGGCGTAATGTGTGTAATATAATGCGCTCCACGCCATCTGGCCTTCTTGGCTTGTCGGTGGCCTTTCTCCATTTGACTTTCATTCTCTTTTGTAGTAGTCACACATACAGGTTTTCCATCTACTGATTTGATTATTACATATCAACACCCACAAATTTCAGGTCGCCCAATATTTTAATTTTAAAATTCATAATAAAATAAAAAATTAAGAAACAAACCTATTCCAGCCCATTGGCATTTAAGCCCATAACCATGCAAACCCTATTACCATCACCATTAGGCCCCTTCAACAACATTGACAGAAAGAGAGCCAGCCAACCTGTAAAAGAGAATAGAGTTGTGGCCGCTGCCGGATTACTTCGTGTTTAACTGTTCAGGAATCAAGACTATGAAATTTAAGAATATCAATAATAGTGATAAATTTTCACAAGTTTGACAGTTCAACAACACAAACCTCTGTTTGATCTCTTTTCTGATCCAATTCAAATAAGTAGGAGCTTTAGGCATCTATGTAGATCTAATGTCTTCCATTTCATTGGACTTTTAAGCTAATATTATAGTATTGGATTTTTTTTTTCTCGAGGGATAAAATTAGTATTATTTATCATATTTGTTTTTAATATGATGTATTCTTTTTATATATTTAGCAATTTTTTTTAAAATTCAAGTTATTTGAAGCTCAAATTTTGAGTTTAAGTAATTTTACTTCAAATGTGGAGTAATTTAACCAATAATATAGGGGCTAAGAACAAAAATATGTATATGTTGTTATTAGCTTGTTTAGTAGTTAGTGAATATTATTTTAAGCAATGCAAACTTTTTTTATTCCAAAAATCATGTGTTTGTTCTTTATTTACTCGTAAATACAATTGAATTAGTATATCAAATTTCTCATCCAACCTGGATGTGCTCTCCCTAAGTTGGGCACACCTTCTTCTAAGTTAGGGAACCTTCTCTTATTAATGGACTATTCGTGTCGTCAACATCATTGATGTACAGTTACTTTTTCAAGAGACACATGCTCTCCTAAAATGGCTCCCAAGTATTTTCTTTTTTAAAATGTGGGTGTCTGCCCATAAGGGGTCGTACACAAAAATATTCGAACCGTAGATCTAAGAGAAAACACACTTTTAAATTCAAGTCCTTTTAACATTAGGCTACATCCTTGGGGTTAGCTCCCAAGTTAAAGATGCTCTTCTCCAAGAATATTAATTGACTATTTATATCATCATCATTATTCAACAAAGTTCTACACTAGAGCCAAGTTGAACATACTCCTCTTAAAATGGCTCCCGAGTGGACATGCTCTTTCTCCTAAAATCATTACCTCTTACTAGTGTATCCAAGCCAAGGCTTNCGCAGATCATCCAATTAGGACAAATCCGCTTGGAAGACCCATAATCCTTCTAGCATCGTCCAATTGAAAATGACTTATTGTTGACTCGAATTTTAGGGCATTATCAACCCTATGGACATCGACAGAATATTGTAGAAGGAAATGGAAGTGGAAAACAGCCTTATTGGTAAAGTTACAAAGTTATTTCGGAAATTGAATGAAATGACAGCAAAATTAGGAGGCCATTTGAAAATATTTGATCTTTAGGATTTCTTTAATTTCTTTACCCATTTCTCACTTTATAACTATTATACCCCTCTATATATAATACATAAATATATTTTTCATATTCTCTAATACTTTTTAACTGGACAGTCATTGAACTCACTGGANTAGTCTTAAAAAAGTTTTAGGATCATCGTCAAACAGTTATCGAAAAATAACGATACTCACTTGATCATCTTTGGACTCATTGAAAAGTTATTATATTCGCTTGACCTTCATCAAACTTACCAAATAACCATCAAACAATCATCAGACTTATCATACTATCGATGGATTTGTTGAACTGTCGCTGAACATAGTCCACTATGTTTGGTATGACTTTAATTCAATAGATAATAGAATAATATATACACAGCAATACAGTAAGTCAGTAATTCTAAAAAGAAAAAGACTAAAATATCTCGTATGATTTGTGGGTACTCGGTCGGAATCGGACCATACTCCATGCTTGCTTTTGAAAAACACTTGATAGCTGTGGACTTCCGCTTCAGCATCGATTATGACGTTGACATATCGATGAAATAAAGTAGCGGGATGAAATGAAACGAAATACTAGGAAGGAATTATGAAGAAGCCGCATCAGAAGCTGACGGTGGTGCTATGCTTGACATGGGTAGTTACTCTTCTCTATGGGGAGATGTTTGCATTTTGGATTCCCTCTTTCTGGTCTTGTTCTTGGCCACTTCCATCCTCTTCGGTAATGGAAATTTCCATCCTTTCTTTTTCCCTATCATTATTAGTTTGAAGCTAAAATTAGGAGGCCTATGATATGAATCAAGTAGATTTCAAGGCTAACAAAAATACGTCTTCTTTGGTTATTGTTCTTACAAAGGCATGTTCATCTGCCTACTAATGCTTGCAGATAGATGGACCCCGTGATTATGTAAAAGTGGCCGTTCTTGCAGATCCACAGGTGAACTTTTTCTTCTTCTCCTCTACCGCTGCTCTTCATTTTTGGGTGTTTCATTCATAGTCACTAGATTTGCTTTCTTTTTAACAGCTCATGGATAAAACCACTCTTCATCTGCCTCCAAAATCACTTGCTCTGGAACTCGCGCAGTTCTATACCGATCTATATATGCGCAGAGCCTTCTTTGCATCTATTCTTCCTTTCAAACCTGATGCGATTTTGTTTTTGGGTGATCAATTTGACGGGGGTCCTTATTTGTCAGATGAGGAGTAAGACCTCAATTTTCTTACTTTTGTTTGGAAAATGACTTGTGTTATTTTTCTCATCCATTAATGCCTTGGCTGGCACTCTTCCCTTGGTTAGATGGCAGGAATCTTTAAGCCGCTTTAAGCACATATTTGGTTTGAAAAATTTAGGAAGATACGGAGATATCCCTGTTTACTACCTTTCTGGAAATCATGATATTGGCTATTCCATTCTCCACTTCCATAAACCAGAGGTATTTTTTCTTTCCATCTGAAAAATAATCATTCTCTCCTCCTTTTTACGTTTACATGTGGGTTCAAATCCTATGCACTTTCATATATAAAATACAACTGGAGGTTGCCTTTGAGAATGAATGAGGTGATGAGAGAGAGTAATCAAAGATGGTAAGACATATCCACAAAGACAATTTAGGAAGGAAATTTTTGGTTATTAGGAAGAGTTTTGGGAAATTTCTGGTTGGGAATTTTTAAACTCTGGTTTTACATATACAATTGATTTGACAAAATTTGTTGGAAGTTTATGGTTTATGAGGTGGATTGAGTTGATTGCATTTTTGTTGTCTATATATGCAGTAATGTTTCCGATCATGATTTCTTTATTTTTTATCTGCTTCCAGGTTATTAGACGCTATGAAAAAGCATTTGGGAATAGAAACTACCGATTTACAGTTGGAAAAGTTGAGTTCATTGTTGTTGATGCTCAAACTCTAGATGGTAAATAAGGGAGTGGCTAACTCTTCTTTATCTGTAATATCTACAATTTTATGTTTAAACTACTACAAATAAATTAAAATGACATTTGGACTAAAAAAGTAAGTTATAGTTGTGGCTTATTCTTTCTTCTCCTTTTTTTTTTTTTAAAAAAAAATTAATCGATGTGTAGCAATAACATGTTGTTTTGATATTTCTTTCTTTGTGAAAAATTTGCTAAAGTTTTTTGTGATTTTCTAATGCTTCTGAAATTGTAACTATTCTTCATCCCTCTTTTTAGGAAATCTTTTCTTCTGCATTTGTAAGATTGAATTCTAAAATCTTTAATGTTGCAGTGCATTATGTATGCTAGAAATAATTGATTTTAATATCTAGAGATTGCTTAACTATCACATTTTTATCGATCATCCTTTTTTTCAATTGTCTGTTTTATTTGATTAAAATCCAGCAGTTGCTGGAAGGATACCATTGTCTCTGTAATTTTGGGTGAAACAAATATCATAAATCGGTTTTGGACCTACTGGCAACTTCTAAATTATGCATATCTTTGGTGTTGCTTTAAACCACTAGTGTTGTCACATGCTGTTAGTTAATTGCAAGGTTTGGGACTTGAATCCCATATTGGAAGTATGGGTTTCTTGTGTGGGATTTATAAGGCTTTGGTTTCTCCCACTTCAATAGCTAGCTTTTTGGGTGTGGTTCTCCCAAGGTTCTTATCAATTGGTATCAGAGCCTACATCATGTTTCCTGGTTGCAATCGTGCGGCGCAGGTGGTGATGCCGCATTGTAGTGTTCGCCTTGGACTAATCAAAGGATTAGTGCAAAGCCAGCCTGCGTGGGCGCCGGTGTTGCGGAGCGTGGTGGAATGTTAGGATCCTAATTGTAAGGTATGAGACTTGAATCTCACATTGGAAGTATGGGCTTCTTGTGTGGGATTTATAAGGCTTTAGGCTCTCCCACTTCAATAGCTAGCTTTCGAGGAGCTAGCAACCTCCAAAACAATCCCAAATTATATCCGATAATCCTAGCCTAAGCAAACTGTCCTTTTATTCTAGGCTACGTAACAAACTCTAAAACAGAATCCCCCAAGCAACCAATTAACACCTGACATGTAACGTACCCCTCCACACACCTTTAAGGATCTCCTAACTTCCTTTGCCTACGCACATAAACTTTTGTAACAGAATGACTATTCCTATCACTTGCCTAAGGTTGCTTCTATTTAATTGTGTTTGCATAGATCCAATGAGCAAACAAAAAGGTTGACAAGTTCAATCTCCCCTTTCAATTATCACTCTATGCTTTGATGACGGGAAAAATTAAAGTATTCTATAGAAAAGTTCAATATATGTGTCTATTACACTTGAAAGAGTAAATTGCCTTGTGGAAAAATTTGTGTTTCTACCACTCTTCCATAAAGTTGATGTGCATGCATGCTTGGGTGTATTTTCATCATGGACTTTAACCAAAATTGCGAATCGAAGGGATGTATTGGAGATGTATCATCTTTAAATTATTAAAAAATTGTTAGTCTGTGAAACATAAACTTTATCTTTTAACAAGAGGTATCACTATGAACTTCTGTGGGTAAATTAAAAGGGCATGTCTACTATCTTTGCTTTAAATATGTGTACTCTTCTATGAGTGAGGTTGTTTTTCTTATTTTAAAAACACTTGCGGTAAGGAGTAGATTCTACCTATCTTGAATGAGAATACCATTCTAGGGAAAAAATGAAGAATGTCAAACATTTTTCCATTGTATTAGGAAACCGAAAATATTCAATTAAGAGTTAAAGAAGTGTGCAAGAGTGGTGGACCGGATATTCACCATATAGACAGAATCTCCCTGAGAAGGGGAATAAAACTCTACAGAAACCTTACAAAAAGTCAGTATAATCTGTGCCAGGAACATAGACAGTGTGATGGAGACAAGTGGCAGGCTCCTTTAAAAGTCCATAAACGTAGGAGTAAAGATTCCAAAGCTCAATTTTTAATTTGGCATACTTTAGATAATGTTGGAACAATATGGGATTTAGTGTAAGGAGTCATCAGCTCATAACTTCTTCTTTGAAATTCCAGAATTTTGGGAAGTCTAAGAGTCAGTCAAGGAAAGTCTAGGAGTCAGTCAAAGTCTTTGAGTCATTTATGTCTTCTTTCTATTTTCGAAGAGTCTAATTACTAGTATAAATATGTAAGGTGTGCTGGACTGCAAAATAATGAAGGAATATTTTACAGAAAAGTTTTAGGTTATTTTGATTGTGTGATGCAATCTGTTCTTAGGTGTGAAACCTAAGTTCCAGTTATTTTCTTCATTTTCTAATCTCTAAGAAACCCTAAACAAACCACCCAGATCTATTCTGCCATATTTTTCCTTAAATAATTAGGCCCTGCCAGTGCTGCATCACAGTGTGTTACTATACTGATAAAACAGCCCGAAAACTGATAACTTATAAACTATCTTCCAGCCCTAAAGAAATCCATAATGTGCTTCTTTAGTATCTGGAAAGTACCCTGACATCCTTGAATGACTTTTAAGAGTAATGTAGTTAGTCAGCCTGTTTAAAAAAGTGAGTTTATATTTTATATTTATTTCTTTAAGCTTATATGTAAACTGTTAAATGAGGTTGGTAATTGCTTTTTGGAGCATAGCAGCCATTTATGAAACTTCATGCTTTAGAATTTAGATGAACATTTATTTGCGTGCGGACCTTTCTTCTTTATCATAGTAAAATTATTGGTTTTGCTCAAAGCATAGTATGTAAATTCATGCATGGTATAGTTTATTCTTGATGGGGATTATATGTCTTAAATAAATTAATCGGTTTGATTTATATTACATTAGAGTTAATTATTTATTTTATAGCTTTTAAATGAGTTCAGGTTGATTTTTGTTACAAAATGTTTGAAAAAATGAATCTTCAAAGGTTAGTGGTTATGTCATTTACAGGTAATCCACAAGGAAAGGAGTATGTGGCAACTTGGGATTTTGTAAAAAATGCATCTCTAGGTACATAATATTGACCCATACATTTGTGTATTAGAAAATCTGATGTTCATAACATAACAATGGTTAATAGATGTATTTCACATTTGCCTAGATGTTCAATTGCTGCCAAAGGTTTTATTGACGCATATTCCATTGTATCGGAGGGACCAGACTCCTTGTGGCCCTCATCGTAATTCTCCAATTATCAATCAGGTATTATTCCTCTCATTTGGCGGAATAAATTCTTAAGCAAAATATACTGTTTGTTTGCTGTTTCTACTTGTGCATATTTTTTATTGCACGTGTGCTTTTCATGGTAGTGAAAAGAATTCTCTCAGAATGCTTATGCTCCTGTTTGTATTTGAACTTACATACATGAGTTGGCTTCTTTCATGTTCAGCGGATCTTGCATTCGGTTCAGGATCAAGAACTAATGTAAGATTGTTCCCTCCATTTTTTTTTTGGGTGCAACGGCAGAAAAGAATTACATTTAATTGTACTGGTGCAATAGAGGGTTCAATGTGACTGTTCTATAATGCAGATACCAGAATTACATAACTGAGGAATCATCAAATCTCTTATTGGACTTGATCAAACCTGTAAGTCTGTTTACCTCTATTTGATACATCCTTGTATGTCTATGTTACCCTGATACTGATGTGGGACAAGAACTAGAAACTTTGTGCACTTGACAAGACCTCTCTTCAACACTTTGTTATGAATCTCAGTCATCCCAGATTATGTATCCTATTTTAAGTAATGGAAACATATAAAACTATCAGTTTTCATGACATGTTAGGCTACTCTGTCAGTGACGTGTCCACTATGCAGAGGTCAGTGCATTGATGATGTGAGTGTTCCAGGTGCTCATTTTATCTGGTCATGATCATGATCAGTGTACAGTGATCCATGAGTCAAACTTTGGGCCTATAGAGGAGGTAAGCACCTGATATTTGACTTATATAAGTTTCACTGAGGGATGAAATCTAATTGATGACAATGTGCAGCACACAGTGGGGACCTTAAGTTGGCAGCAGGGAAACTTGTATCCATCTTTTATGCTATTATCTGCTATTAATTCAGCTCTTTCAGGCCCAAATCTGGAAAAAGCAGTTCTATCACAACTCTGTTTTCTTCCAATGCAAACACATATCTACATATGGTAACTCTGTGGATTGCTGATTAAAAATGATCATTATTATTTTCAGCTTATCAGTGAGGTCTTGCTCTAATTTCCATTTGTTGATTATGTCAGGTATCTTTTGCTATTTATTTTGACCCTCCTTGCTATCTTCATCTGGCCAACTAGTGGCATGGGTCTTTGGCACCGCTATAGTGATTTATTAGGATACAGCAAGCAGCTAATAAGTTGCAACATTTTTAAAGGTTTTGCAAAAGAAAAAAATGAAGATGAGAACTGTGATTATGAAATGATTTGGGATGCTGAAGGCTCAATGCATCTTGTAAAGAAACCAGTAAACACGCCAATTACTTGTAATGACAGAGGGACAGTAGAAAGGTGATTCAATGCTACATTTTTTCACAAAGTTGATTGTTATGATATTTTCTTCTGTTATATTTCTTTTACTTTTTTTTTTTTTTTTTTTAATTTTTAGCAGGGGTAATGCCGTGATGCGGTCTACTGCTAGGAAAAATTATTCTCAGGAGATAGAGGTCTGTATGAATATGGACATGGACGTAAATGATACCATGACAAAAGTACCACCTAGAACAAGCAAATCAAAGACGAAGTTCATAATCCAAGGGTTGGTGAGGACGTTCTGGATACTTACCGTAATTGCTGCAGTAAATTTTCCTCTCTACATGATGTTGCTGTTCAAGGATTGGATTGACCAATAATGTAGGAATGTGAACAGCAGGAATTGCTTGTATAGGCATAAATGATTTCTGTAAAGTGAAAGCAATGCAAAATTAGCTTGCAAATGAAGTTGAAGGGCCGAAGCTAGATAAATCTTATCGCTGCGGCCAGATCAAATTTTGGTGGGTGCTAATTTATGATCATTATAATCATGTATCTTGAAGGAATGGAAATGAGCGTGACAGCTGGAGAACTTTCTGATCTTACTAGTTCGTAAAGTAAGACAATCTCCTGTTTGGAAGCTTTCATCAGTCGATTAATAGATTTGCGAAGACAGCCAAGTGATCTTACTAGTGTATTTATAACCAATGCAATCAGGTCTTTTGAAGCAACAGCCAAATGAGCCTAGCTGAAGAATTTCATAATCATTACTATAGTAAGACAAATCTCTTCTGTTTGGACTCCTTTATCAGTCAATGAATAGATTCGGAAGAACCCCAATTGATGGATTATATTTTCATTGTGATTTCCTGTTTCCATACAACTCAGCGTAAAGAATAAGCTATCTATGTAAAGCTAACTAATTGAGGCTAAGCACAAAATCGGCCTAAAATCTTGGCATATGTAGGGAAATACATGAGCAGCAAGCTGGGTTACAAAGAAAATAGTATCTTTTCAAGTTTCCCCAAATCTGCGTTCTAATATGACGATCCCTTGTTTGTGCTTGGTTGGTAAGCCACCATGCACATAAGATGTTGTAAGAGGTGTGTTGAACTGCCATAGAGCATGCACCAAGACACGCGTAATGAATAAACAGTATATAAATATTTATACCGTTTTCCATATTTGAGCCAGTATGTCAACCATATGAATAAGATTATCAATTTGTTTCTATCTTCGCGAATTGGCCATGATCATAATAATTGTAGAAGTTATGATCATGACCTCATAGTACTCGCAAGGCTTCCTCAAGCGTTAGCTGTAGGCAAATTAAGAAAGTTGTGATTTCATGATCATTATTCATTGTGCACATGCTACCCTTCTCAATTTTAAGCAACAATCTCTCTATATATAACCCATATTACAACAGCCACTAATACACATTTTTAAGTATTCAGTTCATAACATCTTCTCCATGTTTCTGATCCATAACAGGGAGAGAAAAAGAAAAGACAGTTCAAATTAGATTTACATGAATACAAAATTAAGTATTACAAAGAAAAGACAGTTCTTATTAATGCCATCTGCTCCATGATGATCAATGTCCATGTTTCATTACAGGTTGGTCAAAAAGCACGAGTGCAGCCATAAATCATTCCTGTGCCCCTAAAAACCGAACTGATTTGCCTCAATCAGGTCAAAGAAAGGGAATTGCACCGAAGAAGAAAATAGAAGGTAAACCACACCATAGGTAGTTTATGAAACCAAACCGGATAGACATTATATATGGAGAAGGCCTAATAAATTAATGGAGAAGTAGTGGTAAACAAAAGAAGAGTAACTAGCTAGTCATCACCATGAATATACCAACAAAGGAGCATGGTCGCACAACGGCGCAAAATGTAGATCCGTGCACGTTGTTCCTTAACTAGGGAAGCACACTTGGTAGAGAAGCCATGCACCTTTCTCTTTGCGGGGGCCCTGGCTCCATCCCTGTAGTGTTGTAACTTAAGTCCGAGCATGGATTAATAGTAACTTACAAGGTAAGAGGGGGAAAAAAGCTCAATGAAGAGCTTGAAGCCGTGTGGTGTAAGGGGTAAGTATATGTATATATAATACAAGGCTCAGAAGCCAAGAAAAGTTGACTGCAATATGAAGGAAGCGAGGGCGGTGAACATGGCCAGGTTCGAAACCTTAGGGATATGCAGGGGAAAATTAAGCCTAGTTTATTATGGAGTGAACGTGGGCTTGAAGCATTTATATAAAAATATTAAGATTACCCTATATATATATATATATATATATATATATATATATATATA
>JANKKB010011507.1:0-13915 GCA_026225775.1 Bursera palmeri
TGATCAACTCATAAGTAGAATTTCATATAATAATAGGGTGGGATTATATGCACACCTAGATTATAAATATGCGATAATCACTCCATTCCTCGGAACGCCGTTATCAAAATTTAGAATGTTAATATTCAGTCTATACACCCACTTTATGCATCAAATATACCCTTATTTGCTTTATATGATAAAAAAAAATATTTTTTATTAGAGAAGAAAAACTTACAAAAACTTTTAATAGATTAATTTTATTTTTGGTTTCCCCAAATTAAGAAAATACAAAGTAAAATCTTCTTGTCCTGTAATCAAGTTTTTTAGTAAGAAATTTTGTTTTCTTTTTAAATAAACCTATGCAATTTTTTTTGTTAAATTGAAATTATGAACATAATTTTTTTCTCTTTTATAGTACGTTTGAAAGAGTAATGATGCATCTACAATCAACTGCTTACCACTTGAGTTGGCAAAATTTCACTGGAGAAGTTAAAAATAAGAAAACCAATGAGCGAAGTTAAATTACAAGACATGATAATTATCCATTTAATAAGATTTTGTCAACACAAGTTGTAAAGAGTTTTTTGTAGAAATAGATTGTAGGTCTAGAATTTTTTTTGGAAATTTTGAATCAACTTAATTGCATGGAGTGTTTTGAAAATTGAAAATTGATTTTGAATTATAATTCGACAAGTTTAACCTTTTTTTTTTTTTTTAAGTTGACAGTTTAGTTGATTAGTTAAGTTTTAAATTATTACTTAAAAACGTTATCGAGTAAAAAATACTCTAAATTTGTGATATTATTTAATTCGTATAGAAAAAGAATTTAGAGTTTAAATAATAGAGATTACAAATACATAAAATGAGAAAAGAGAGTTTGTATTCTAGTATAACTGTATTCTTTTATTATTATGTCTTTACTAGTAATATATTTAAATTACAGTTTGATATTATATGTTTAATTAAAATGAGTGTTTAGAGTATAGTTAAGGTTCAAATAGACCCACTTAAAATGATATTTTAGATTGTCTAAGAATGATCAACTTTTAGGTTTTAAAAAGCAATTCCAAATATGGAGTTAATACACTTAATGGTATTCATGGGGGTTAGAACTTGGATTTATTAGTGTGCATCTCTTTTTAACACTAAGAACTGGTGAAGACATTACGAAAATAAAATTAGTACTTAAAAATTGGATAATAAATTAACATTTCATCTAATATTAATTTAAAATTTAGAGAATTACTGTATTAAATGTTATTTTTAACCTCAAATATTAATCACAGGATTCATATAAAGTTCTCTTTAGTAAAAAAAATATCAATCCTCGAAAATATCGAATGTTATTTTATTTTATTGAATCGTACCCTTTCTCAGTAATTGCTCGTGTAAACTTAAACAAGTTGTAAATCAATCATCTCTTCCTCATCTTACTTGGACGCAGTTCGAAACAACATAGTACGATTTTCTATGCTTTATATAAACGCAGTATCTTCCTTTTTCCAACGTTAGGAAAGCAATAGTTGCTATCAAGTCAAAGTCTTCATGTTTTGTCTATATACAAAATAAGGTGGCAAACAACAATATTTCTTAGTCAATATTTACTTTTGACATTAAGACAACAATTTCTCGTAGGAAAATAAAAAAATAAAAAATTATGCCTAATCAACGGAACACATGAAATAATAATTAGCATGAATGTTTGTATTTTAAATTTCTTATACTCCTATTAGGAATAGAAGATTTGTACATAGATCTATAAATATAGAGGTTTAAATCTCCCTTTGCATCAATCTTTCATAGTGAAACATATTTTTCTTCTCTACCCATATTTTTTCCCTGTTTTTGGGGTTTTTCACACAAATCAATGTGTATTGCTCTTGTTTTTCATAGTTAAATTGTTGTGATTGCATTGAATTTCTAACAAATTGGTATAAGAGCTTGGTTTAGGTTTAGATTTAGGTTTAGGTTTAGATTTTTTATGATGACAACTATGAAATACGAAATTTTACTTCTGGATCACAACATCATATTTTCATTATGGCAGGACAAGATCTGCATTGTTCTTTGCAAATGGATTTAGATTATGTACTGTATGGAAAAGAAAAGATGTCATCGTCCTAGTCCGATGAAGAGAAAGAATGGAAGGATCAAAAGTGTTTGCCTCATATCCATCTACATCTGTCGAATCAGATTCCACAAAGATGTTTTGAATGAGAAAAATATTGCTACGTTATAGTTGAAATTAGAGTAGTTATGTATGACAAAAACTCTAGCCAACAAACTGCATACAAAGCATATTTGCATTCTTATCGTATGACAGATGGTATATCCCAGGGGTGTTCATGGGAGACTCGCCGGGTTTTGATCGGGTAAATCTATAATCCAACCCGACATCAGGTCCAATTTTATGTAACCCATCGGGTTCGGTTCAGTTTTCAGATTAAACTATAAAACCTGACACTCGACCCGAACCTGACTTTTTTATTTATTATATAAAATAATAATTTACAACCGTTGCTTTTCCAAGATTCGAACCCCTACCTTGACAACACTCATAGCAGCTTTACCACTAGGCTAAGTCTCATTTTAGATTTATTTTGTAAACTTTTTTATTTATTGTATAAAATATAAATATATATACAATATAAATATTGCAATAGATCGGCTCGAACTCATACCCTTCCTAGGACTACTTTGTAGCCTTTATCACTGAGCTGCATCTTATTTTGCGTATATTGTACTAACATTTTTACTTATTGTATAATATAAATATATGATGAAACCCGACTCAAACCGATGAGTCACCCACCCGACCTGTCTAAACCAACCCGATTCGGTTATCTCTTTGGAACGGGTGATTTTCTTCCTCATCCGACACTGTTTCGGGTCAGGTCAGGTGGACCAATACCTAACCCGTGAACACCCCTAATTTAGAGAGATTAGCAAAGACTTGCAAATTTTTACTGCTTATTGTTATAGTCAGAATGTTATCGTCCTTAAAGAAAGGCCGGATGTTTCTTGAGAGGACAAACCATATTGATGTTAAGTATCACTTTATCCATTAAATCATTGCTCGTGGTGATGTTATTGTGAGCAAAGTTGGTACTATTGATAATCCTACTGATATGATGATGAAGTCGTTTCCTATAGCTAAGCTTGAGTATTGCTTGCACTTGTTGGTATACATTATTGAGAAATTTCTTTTGTTGAAGACATGAAGAGTTTTTGGTAGAATTCATATCAAGATGGAGATTTGTTGGATTGTAACCCAAATTCTTGGCCCAACTTGATAAGCTCGTGATACGACATTTAAAAAGCACTTTCAATGAGGTCTGTGGTAGTAGTGGAGTCTCAACTATAATGGGCCGCAATTCTTTGGATTCTATTTCCCTAATTTAAGTTGACTTCTCCTTTTGTATCCTTTTTTTTATAATGAAATATATTCTTCTTCCTTGCCTATGGTTTTTCCCTATTATTGAGGTTTCCCATGTAAATCAATATGTGTTGCTCTTGTTTTTCATTCAATAAAATTGTTTTTATCACATTGATTTCCTAATAACATGTTTCTCATATTGTGGTAACCCGAATTTTCAAAATAGTGAGTTAGGAGTGTAAGTGAAAGTTTCAAAACTTGAAATCATAAAAGTGTGTATTTTTTACGTATATTGGGTGACACGGATATGATGACGTTGTGTATTTATGTATTGGGTGTATTCGGGAGTTTTTAGGATTTTAGACTAAAACATAATTTTACACAGGCACAAATGATTTTTTCATCTTTAGTACCCGATGTTAACATTTTGAGGGTCACATGAGTGAGGACTTGATGAGGATAGGTTGACATTGAGATACTGAGTCTTTGGGTAGGGATTCGTGATCATTGAAGGTTTAAAAATTTACAGCTGGAATTCTAAGACCCAAAGTCTATGTAAACAGTGAAGTAGCCCAGAACATTTAGAAATCTACATAGGCAAACTTGTTCGCTGGAAAATCGTACTCACTGTCGTTGTCAGTGACCCTTCTTATTCTCGATGAGTTAGGCTACGAGAGGGGTGGCGATGGAAAAGTCTCGGCACACTGGTCACGATAGTGGCCCTCATTCCTTCTTCCAGCATCAGAATCGACCAAAATAATATCAAAAGACTCGTCTACGTCGATGTCGGTCTCCCTCCTCTGCTATCGACAGTGACTGCCATTGGTTAGGATCTTTTTTTCTCAGCTGGAGGGTCTAGCGGTGGTCTCTGATCGATCGTTCGAGGCCTGGATCACCAAAAATCAGCCCTGGAATGTCTACCTACGTCATTTTTTGATCTGCCCTTCCCCCCGTCGGTTCCAGTCGTCGTTAGTCAGAACAAGTCCCTCTTGTCGAGACGATCACAGTGGTGTCCTTTATTTTCTGTTCCCAATCACTGATTATGTTTTCTGACGAGAGAACGTATATCACGGCTGTCAGTGATAATAGCAATTGGCCCCCCAGCTTGCAGGCTTGATAGTTCAACCCCTTCATGACTTTCTACTAGTTTGAATCTTGGCTGACACACTCCAGCCATGCATTTTCACACAAGGACCCTAAGTATTTTCAGGTTAGCAATCTCACCTCCATTTGGTTAATTCTAGTATAGCCTTTAATAGTTTATAAGTTGGTAATAACGCCCCTGTAACATAAAATATCAATTTAAATCCTGATTTCCATTTTGCATGGTTTTGGGCCCATGACTCTGAGGACTCATCCAAGACCCCCGGGACACATGGAATTCATGATACGAATCAAAAAAAGAGAGAAAGAGGTCCAGGAGCTATGGTTTGTATATCGAGGTAGGGGTTTTTTACTGTATATTTTTATTTCGTTTTAACGTGCATATGATTTAATTTACTATTGTGGCTTAGGGAATAAAGAGTGTGTGTTTGATGAATAAGGCATAAAATGGATTGATAGATCGGGGCGTTATAAGTGTGTGTACGATTTTTATGGAAATAAGCGATTAGTCGGGGAATCGATAGTGTGTACGCAATTGAGTCACCAGTATGTGAACCTGAAGTGGACTATGGATTATGGATATCACGTATGATGGAACGTGATGATATGATTAGGATACGAGTGTATGTAAGTGGTGGTATGATGGAATGGATGATACACGGGTGATACGCATGTGACTGTGAGTTATGGAATGGATGAGGTTGAGTGGTGAAATGAGATGGATAGGATACGAGCAATATGATGTTCGTGTGTTATAGGTTAGTTGAGACACAGGAGGTGTTTGAGACGTGTCAGTGGGTAACAAGACGTACGGAACATGGATTGTACGTAGAAGAGATACGGGTTATACGTGAGTACAAGTATGTGATGAGAATGATAAGACACGAATGAGGCATACGTAAGGGAGGCCATATGGACTAGAGGTAATGAGATGACTTGGGGTGTTATACGTGTGAAATTGGGACATGATAAATAGGAATTGAAGTTATACGGATATGATAAATGATGTGTGTATGGATTATGCGGATAGACCCCGGATTGACCTAACCAATATATAAGAATCCGAGAGGACTTGCAAATGATGTGAAGACTGATCAGCTGACATATGACAGTCTAGTGAGGTGCGGACTGACCGGCTGATATGTAGTGATCCAGTGATGTACGGACTGACCAACTGATATGTGGTAGTCCAGTGATATACGGGATTGATAGATGAGTCCGTTGTGATATGGGATGATTTGTAGAGTCCTTTTGAGATAAGATTGATAGTTGAGCCTACCGTGATATAGGATACACTAATTTTAGTGTTGGACCTTAGATGGGCTCGAGTTGATCCGAAATCTAAAGGGAGATTCATGTGATACGATTTGAGGTGTTAGGCCTTGGGTGGGCCCGTGGTGATCGTAGAATCTAAGGGGAAACACATGTGTTATGTTTTGGGGTGTTAGGCCTTGAGTAGGCCCACAACAATCATGAGATCCAAGGGGAAACACATATGATATTGTATAAGATGTTAGGCCTTGGGTAGGCCTACAACGATTGTGGGATCCAAGGAGAAACACATATATTATGGTTTGGATGTTAGGCCTCGGGTGGACCCGCGGTGATCGTGGGATCCAAGAGGAAACACACATGATATGATTTTAGCGTTAGGATTTAGATGGCCTGTGATGAACCAGGATCTAAGGAAAATACCAGGTTGACTATTAGGTAGTATATAATGAGATACAAAAGGATCCTTAGATGAGCTTGTTGAGATACGGGATCTAAGAACAGTCTTGGATTGATAGTCGGATTGCACATGCTTGAGATGTGCGGATAAGTCGCATGTGATGCAACAGTTATGATGGAAATATGAGAAAATTCAAGCTAGTGAAATAAGTGTGTATATGGATGAGGAAACGAAATGATTAGGCAAGACGTGTTGTGTGTTTTATTTTGATGCATACATTGTGTTTAAAATGTTATAGAATTGTATAAGTGTTAAAAATTCCGACTGAATTGTGTTACTCATCTCTCCCTCCACGGGTATCTAAGGTCAAGAGTCTAGCGATAGTGATCCGGACCTCACGTAGAAGATCTCAGACAGCTTTTTGGGTACGTCTGGGTAGAGTGAGTTGGATTTTATTTATTTACTTTGTTGGAAAAATTTTGTAACCGTGATTTTAATGTAAATGTGTTAATCAAAATGTTTTATTTGATTTTATTTATTTTTATTTTATTTATTTACTAAGTGGCCCTCAGAATTCCTGTATAAGGGGTTTCGGGGCACCACATATATTGTATTTTTTCTAATTTTTTTTTTTATAGAATATGCATTATATGGGGTAAGGTGCATTATGTCCCCCTTACTAAGTGTAGATATTTTTTTCTATCAATAAAATTTCCTCATTGAGGTTCACCTAAAGCAAAATTTAGCTGGCCAAGAAAAATTTCTGTCTATGCCCCATGTTTTGCAATTAAACTAAAAATGTTTCCAATGAAAAGGAAAAAAATTTTATACGTGACATGATAAAGCTAATAATTTATATAAGAGTGACGCTTCCAAAGTGTCGTAAGCACATATGAAGACAGCTTTAGATTAAAGGAAGTCGAGCAGTAGTATTTAATATTCCAAACAAACGTTAATTATTGTCGACCGTAAACTTCTATATTCCTGTGTTTATCTTCATAAGTGAGTGGAAGAAGCATAACTTTTAAAAGACAATTTCAATCATGAAAAATTAAATAATAATGATGCACAAATTCCAATNTTTCTTTAATAACATATCACTTTAGTGTTTATCTCACTTGCTAAAAGCTTGTCCACGTTTTTCATGCTTTGTGTGTATATATATATATAAAATAAACCTGAGTAGAGCAAACCATTGAAGGTGGTGAATTATATGAAGGATCCAGCTGTTCAAAGAAGGTTACCAGTCACAAATTTTCATAATCAGCTGTTCAAACCTGATTAGACTTCTGTCGTCCACTTCGTCTGCCTGGAATTTTGTTTTATTTTTATTTTTATTGTTGATCATGTAAGTAGTTAACCTTTTTCTAAAACTTCANAGTGAGTGGAAGAAGCATAACTTTTAAAAGACAATTTCAATCATGAAAAATTAAATAATAATGATGCACAAATTCCAATGTTCTTTAATAAAGTATCACTTTAGTGTTTATCCCACTTGCTAAAAGCTTGTCCACGTTTTTCATGCTTTGTGTGTGTTTATATATATATATATATATAAACCTGATTAGAGTAAACCATTGAAGGTGGTGAATTATATGAAGGATCCAGCTGTTCAAAGAAGGTTACCAGTCACAAATTTTCATTATCAGCTGTTCAAACCTGATTAGACTTCTGTCTACCACTTCGTCTGCCTGAAATTTTGTTTTATTTTTATTTTTATTGTTGATCATGTAAGTAGTTAACCTTTTTCTAAAACTTCATTAATTGGAACAACTGGTGTTTCTAATTTTATTGGGAATATTGCAAATGAACAGATCTTCAAACTTTCATATTTTTTGAACACAGGTCATCTGTGGTTGTAAATTTAGGGGAAAGACCAATAGAGCAACTTCACGAAGGAAGTTCCCAAAGATGTCCTCCACCAATTCCTGAAAGTGGTGCAGTTGGGACGATCAGAGAACAACTAAAATCTTTATATCACACTGTTGTGGAAGTTTTGACGAAAAATCATGATCTTCAGTGGCTTCTTTCTATATTTTGTGCAGCCGCAGTCTTATTGGATTATTTATTCGCATACATTCCTGTGATCAATGATGATAAAAAATGCATTATGTTGGACAAAAGTTTGGGAATCACAGCTGTTGCTTTCCGAGTGGCCTTGGATTTTCTTTTCGTAATAATAATCTTTTCTTTTAAGTTCGGTTTTAAGTTCAAGTTCAAACGGCAACAAGAAGGTGTAATGCGAATATTTTTCCATGCTCTTAAGGAAAAGGTGGTGAAATCAAAAGCTTTTTTAGTTGGTCTACTATTGCAACAATTTATCAATGTTCTTCTGTTCTCACCAGGTAAGGCATAAATTTTTCTTTCTGCATGTTTCACTATTTTCTAATTTCCTTTCCACTAATGTTTAATGATATCATATCTTTTGTTGGCTCCCAGTTGTCCAGCTGATGGTGGTGATGATTATTACCTCAAAAAGAAGGGAAAGACTGATATTTCCTGCACTAAATTCCCTTCTGGGGCTACATGTTCCAAGGCTAGCTATGGTGATCAAATTAGTTTTAAAAACACGGAGGAGTCCTTCATCACGATTTGCTACCAAATTGGCATATTTGTTTGCTTTTATCTACATTTATAGCAGCCAAGTAAGTTAAACTGCAACAGCTTTTACCGGAGGGCTATTTCAATGTTGGTACAATCGTTTCTTTTTTGACTAACTGTTTGCTGGTCTTGTAGTTATTTGCAGCTTTGTGGTATATCCTAGCCATAAAAAAGGAGACTCAATGCTGGGAGAGAGCATACAAGAATCTGAATAACCACACTTACGATATTTTTAACTGTTATGCTATCAATTCAGAGGAAGACAACTATGTCAGTGATTATTGCTCTAAAAATACAGCCATGTATGATTTTGGAATATATACTGAGGTTCATCAGTCTGGAATTCTGGAGATGAAAAGTTCTGTGCTGAAGATTTTATATTTTTCTCGATGGGCCCTGCAAAGTCTCAGGTTTGTGCTATACTATTATATTTTTCTTGTTTCGAATTTGGGTAGTGGTAAGGTCGTTAGTTCTGCAGATTAAACTATTTTGCAATATACGATGCATTAATATTGTATTAAGTTATTGATGTGGACCAGTTTGGGCTCAAATTTAATTACTTCTTAGATTAATTATCTGATATAGTTATACATTTGAACTTTTAACTTTTTGCAGTAGTTTCGCTCAAGGCCTCAGAGCCGGTGTCGATATCTTGGGAAATATCTTTGTTATTTTTATTATGGTGTCTGGAGTGATAATGTTTTTCTTTCTTATTGGAGAGGTTCAGGTAATTGGTTTATATTTTCTGTTTCCTATCTATCAAATAAATTACTTTTAGATGTAAAATGAAATGGTTACTTTGCAGTCCCAACGTGAAAGAGTAGTGAAGATGAAACTGAAGTTGCAAGAGACAGATGTGTGGATGTCGACCTTCAAAGATCTACCTAAAGATCTCAAATCTGAGGTGAAGAAGTACCAGAAATATGCAAATTGGCAAGAAAACAAAGGTTTAGGTGCTAATATAGAAAATTTGCTCTACAATCTTCCCAAGAAACTCAGAAGGAAAATGACTCTCAAGCTCTGCGCAGAATCGCTCAAAAAAGTGAGTTTCTTTGATAACTTAAATCTATTGGAATGCTTTAGTGTTCAAATCTTCTTTTCATTCGATACCTATTCTTTATCAAGAAAACAAAGAAAAGAAAAGCTCGTGAAAGAAAATTTTTTACAAAAATTATGATGTAATGACAACCAGTTAAAGTTGTTTATATCTAATAATATATATATATATATATATATCGAAAAATCTGATCAAATAACATTGTCTATGTTGTCCAAAGAAGTAAAATAATGTACTCTCTCATTTTCATTCTTGTATGCATATCAAGGTGAAAAAGTTTGAAAGGTGGAGTGAAGCATCGTTAGAGGAACTATGTGATTATTTAAAACCAATTTTTTTGTTTGAGCGCACTTACATTATCCGAGAAGGAGATCCAATTGATGAGATCATTTTTGTGGTACATGGCAAGCTGTGGACCTACTCTTCATGGGATAGAACAGGGGACTGTCCAAGCACTCGTCGTCGCAAAATTGATCACCTGAAAGAAGGTGACATTAGCGGGAAAGAACTTGCCGATTGGGTTTGGGCTGACCCTTACTCGTCTGACTTCCCCACCTCAACCAAAACTATTCAAGCGGTTACAAATGTTGAAGCCTTTATTCTTACGGCCTACGATTTGAAAAATATATTCATCAAGCATCAGGCAGGTGTTTTTATAAAGTCATACTTACGTTTCAGAAGCATTCTTGCACGTAAGAGAAGAAATGTACGACCCCTTACCTGAAGCCAACACCGAAAACCCATCTCGGCAGTGGTGCATGTGGCCTCATATCTTTGCTTAGAAATGAAGACTAGATTTTTCAGTTCTCTCGCGTATTATCTTCTGGTTTTGTTACAGGCCAGAGTTATGTTGAGATGTAAAAATTATGGTGGTTTCCTGCAGAAATGAGACATGTAATATGCATATTATTTCTGCTTCTAGATTAGGTGCAACACCTATTATATGCTATATATATGTTAAGACTTTAACATATCCTCTGATAAACGGTGTGACAATGTCAATAATGAACTTGTTGCTAGTTATTATGCATAGGTATAAATACCCATGATTAAGATCATTCTAAAAATGGCTATTCAAATTAGTAAATCATCTTTTTTAATTAATTTATTCTAAAAATGATTTTTTTTATTACTGAAACACACCATTTTTTTTTAAGTTCTGAATTATTCTCTGGTATTGGATTTTTTTTTTTAGTACATTCCTATATACATTTCGTGTTTTTGTTTTCCAAATTAAGTAAAGATATGTGATTGGTATTAAATTTTAAAAAGAATGTGGTTGAAATTGAATTTTGAAGATAATATGTGATAATATTGAATTTGAAATGTATTAGAAGGTGTGCAACATATAAAACAAAAAAATTTGTAAAAAAAATATTTTTAAAAACAAGGCTTAGATGGCAGTGAAGGATCGACCGATTCTGCCTTTCTTTTATGGCCTTATTGTGGGGCTGTAGGCTCCTTATTGGATTTTCACTTCGTTGCCCGTTTGGGCCCAANCTCGTTTCAATTTTCATTTGGAATGGAGCTCGATTGTGTGTGTGTATATATATATATATATATATATATAATGAATTTATAATTATTTTAGAAATACTAAAATCAATCGAGCAAAATTTCTGTGAGATTAGAATTAACAAAAAAAAATTAAGACGAGCAATGTATGTTGTGCAATTTTTTTTTTTAATGTTCTTGTCAATAATATTAAATTAAAAATTTGATCATTTAATTTAATATTGTCCTTTAAAAATTAAGTCATTTTTTATATGTGTTAGTAAGGATAAAATGATAAATTTATTAAAATATAGAAATTAATAGATGTTAACTAACAAAATTTTTAACTAGAGGACTTGAGAAGAGATTTTTTCAAAACTTAAAGATGAGAGAAAAGAAAAATGGTAAACGTCCCATATGAGTGAAAAAAAAGGAGAAAATGTACGGGTGGTCAATGATAATTACTCTAAAAAATATGATTCTTTATGTTACTTTATAATCAATGGGATAAATTTCATAATTTTGGATATATCAAAGAGCTGTTATATATTTATCCTAAGTTTTTACTGTAATACCGTTAAATATAACTAATGGACTTAAATTTTAAAAAGTCAATGTTAGTTTTATATTTATATGAGATGTGGATAAGAATTTTTCAATTTTTATGGGGCCTAAATGATAGTAAATTTCCCCTTACTAGACTACTAAAATGCCATAGACATATGCCTTGTCCTCCACTTTTGGGTAAATGGGCTGTTAAAATTTTATTTGCAATGCCATGAGCACAAATCCAAGTCCAAACTTGCAAGGGAAAAGCAATTAATTGTAAATGGGCTGTGNGAAACAAGGAACTAGACACGATCCAAAATGTATGTCACTTGAGTTTTAGAAAGCCGAAGATTGAAGAAGTAGAAACAATCGCAGAGGAAAAGTTGCCTGGAAGACAAAATTTTTTACAAGATAATTTTACATTTTTCTTTACTAGAGTGACTCAGTTCCATTTTTCTTTAATAAAATTACCTTAATGCTTCTCACAGATCTTAAAGAAATACCTATTTATGCTTCCATTTACATGCATACATATATCTACATACAAATTCTTTAACACAAATTATATACAAATTTCTAACTATTGATTACACATAGTCCGATGGTTGAGATCGAAAGTTAAACAATTTTATTTAATAACCTTAAAACAAACAAAATCTCCCCTTAAAAATTTTTTTACTAAAAATTTAACCAGATATAAAAATTCTATAAATATTGGACAAGACCTTTATTCCATTTGTTGATTATTATTATTATTGTTGTTGTTATTGTTTCTGTTTTTTAGTATTGCTGGAATAATATTCAGATTGAGGATGTCAATATTATTCTCAGAAACTGTTGTATGATGTTAAGACAATCTCATTTCAAGGATTTGAAAAAGTAATCTAAGTAATTGGTGTGCTTGAATTACTAAATCCTTCAAAGGGAAAAAGGACATCTTGCAATGCTCAGTGTTTCCAAAGTGAACCTGGATATTTTGGTAGATTCAAAAAAGAAGAACCTGCAACAATCATGTCTCTCAAAGAAACATTTGTAAATCCAAGGGCAATGCAAATCCCGAATAAACATGCAATGAAAGGCATTCAAAACTCTTCCTAAAGGGAAATTTTTTTTAACAATNTTTATCCTAAAATAAAATTATTAAAGAGGTAAAAATTAAAAAAAAAATACACAATAGAGAATGCTTTATTTTTTTATTTAATTAATCATACAAAATCTCAATATATTTAATTAATCATTACAAAACCCGTATTACAAAAATTTAATATATATACATATATTGTAGTTTTATATTTTTTCAATCAATTTAAAAACAATAAATTTATATTAACATTTTAAAATATTGAAGAAGTATATTTTTTATATATTTAATATTATCATAATAAATCTAAAAAAAAATAAGATACATATTTTTTTAGAAAAAAACTTTTTGTGAACAATCACCTCAATGAAAATAATTATTAACTTGAGAGAACTTGAAATCTTATAAACTAGCTAGTCTAATCATATTTGTTTCAAATTTTTTTATAAATATTTTTTTAAAGCATTTCTTATAGACATGTCTTAATTATTTTTTGAAAAATATTACTTGTTCCATNAAGATTTTATCATATAGTATTAAAATATATCTATTTAAAATTTTAAAATTTTATTACTTTTAAATTTTTTAGAAAAATATAAAAGTTTAATATATATTTTATGTTATTTTAAAAATATAAAAAATAAAAGTGTAATATCAAAATATTAAAAATATATAATTTTATAGATATTTATTATAATGTAATAAATAAATATGATTGAAATAATTACATTCGAAGTTATCAGATTCTTCCATGTTATTAATTCTCTTCGTTTAGGTGATTTTTTACCAAAAAAAATTGTTTTAAAAAACCAAATGACAAAACCATGTCATTTGTTTTTTTAGATTTATTATATAATATTAAAGAATATATAAAATATTTTCATTTAATATTTTAAAATATTAACATAAATTATTATTTTTAAATTATGTTTAAAAATAAAACTATAATATATATATATATATATATATATATATATATATATATATTATAAAAAAAAA
>JANKKB010011509.1:0-11822 GCA_026225775.1 Bursera palmeri
TTTTTTTTTTCACCTGAAAAAACACTTGAATTTGAACAAATAAAGTCGACGCAAAAGCTTTTTCTGCTATTCAAGAGTGTCTCTAAATACAAAAGTACTCTCAAATGGACATCTATTCAAATCCACTGGGCTTGCAGCCCAAAAGTCAGATGTTAGGCCCATATCTGTGGAGGGCCGAATAACAACTATCCAGAGACCTTCACGCTATAAAATCATGAAACAATCCGTTCAAATGTTGTATGACTATCCCAAGAAACAACTATAAAAATGTGCTACTGATCTATGGGGTTATGCCATAGCCATAGATACAGAGATTCAAATCCTTTGCCTTAGTGTGCCCACTTAAAAGATAGATTTACACTGCATCAACAGCTCATATAACAGGAAAAAGGTGAGCATGAGTATTATTTAATGATGAGGAGTGCTTAAATCTCATGTAGAGAGTAAGGGCATTATTTGTACCTCGAGCCACGAACCAAATTGCATATTTTTTATAATCTTTAATTGATTTAATAAAATATAGTCTTAACGGTATCCAATATATATTAAATCCTAAAATTTATATATTTCAATCTTGGAATTTATATTAAGTTAGTTATTTTGTTAAATTTTTTTAAGATATTTTAATATTTTTTATGATTGAAATGTACAAATTTTGTCAAATAATATGGTGATTAGTAATTGAAAATTATATTGGTCTACTAAAAGAGTGTATAGTGGAGTAGAAATGACAGCCCAATTAGATCCAGATACAAAACTAAACTGGACCAGGAAATGAATGCTTTCTTTGATGTTGAAGTGCACAAGAAGCTGGCATGGGCAAGATGCTTTGCGAAAGTGGTCGTATGAGTAACTACGAGAGCAATAGAGTTCAGGTTGTCAGTGGTCCAAGGACCAAGAATGTCTTAAATCACTCACACTCACGTGACATTATCCAGCAGCAGGTGTAACTCCATTTGTGAGTGCATCCAGGAGAAGAGTGTGTTGGGAATTGTTGGGAATTCTATCACTCCTTTAAGAAAACCCTTGGATTGATGCCGACAAAATAAACCCAATTTAGGAACTACTAAACACAGCCTCCCAGAACCCAAATAGAACAATAATAACAAACACAAGATATGACGGGACAACGATAAACAATCTTTATTAAGAAGATAAATCAAGAAGAATATTACAAGATCGGATTGATCTAATATCACTTAGAGAAGAAATTACCACACCTCTTTAAAGGAATTTAAGGAATTTACTGTAATAAATTACCACCTCACTTGAAGAATTTACCTCGGTAACTTTAAGATTTTACCTCAATAAATTACCATCTCACTTGAGGAATTTACCCTTATAAATTACCACCTCTCTAGAAGGATTTTACTTAGAGCAAATTACAACACTTGAGATTTAACTCACTCCTTATCGTGGAATCTAAGGCCTAAATTTCTTTATATAACAATTCAAGCCTCCACCAAAGTTTTATATAAGCAGTGTGGGACTTTGTCAAAAGCCCAATTGAGAGCCAAAACTTTACAGAGTGATCTCTCCGTTGGTGAAATTATGTTAGGAAACATAATAAGCATACTGAAAAGCAGTGATGCCATTCTTATTCCATAGTTTCATGAGAACAACCGGACATGAAGCTTTTGAATTTTATAGGAAATTCTTTGGTTCATATTTCTACAGAGGAACGATTTCTGGTTACCACTATTCACCAACATAAAAAATCAACTCATATACTTTTAATATACAGGGTAGATATCATGATTAACAAATCAGTTTGGACAGTCACTCAGGAGAAACAATCACCAGCAGATAATCAAATGATCTATAACCAAATGGAATCATAGGCCACTACATTATCAATGACTAATTCGTAGCATCAAACCATAAATAGTGAACAGCTAAATGTACACAGAAATATACACTCATTCTACAGAGAAGAATTATACCTCTTTTTTCATATAACTGGAACTATAAATTCCAGAAGTCAAAAGCTTCTCGTACCTTGCAATAAATTAAATTACTCAACTCCAGTCTTCTGTGTGAAAAGCTCGGATATTCACATTTTGTTGAATTATCATCTGTGTCTTCATAAAAGTATCAGGAGTGAAGGAAGAACCTCTACAACCCTTTCAGGGATATATAACCAACAATGTAATCAGTTGAGATACGAAGCTCCATATTGTAACTGCCACTCCATGCAGTCCTCAAAATCGAAACTGCTTGCACAGTCCAATAATGCATTTTGTTGTTGTTCATAGCGACATATGTAATTCAAACCAACAAGGAGCTCACAGATGGCTGCCTCTGCCTTCTCCCGATCTGCAAAAAACAACGTTTGCAGCAGCAGAACATTTGTCCGTGTGACAATTTGCTGTTGCTCAAAATTACGCTCACTTTGCCACCTGATCATATTATGTGCCAGTGGGGCAAGCCACTTCAGCATCCCATCAAGGGTCTCTTTCCAATCATGGGCAAGCGGAGCATCATATATCGCCAGATTCTTGATATAAGACTTGAGATTGGTCTTCAGTGACATTCTTAAGCTTGCAGGTAACATCTGATACAAATCATCCCTAGCTTCCTCACCAACTAAATGAGGACAGCGAAGCAGCTTTTCTATGACAATTATGACATTTGCATAATGCAAAGCAAGAGCAGAGCCACCCACAGTGGAGGGCGAAGCATATGCAGTTAACCTATTCTTGGGACCAAAATGTGCACTTTTTGTAACACCACACATTGACTGTCTCTGATCTCCACTGAAAGGAATACTGACCTGGGACCTGTTAAAACAACCAGAATGACTTGGGTGCTCTCTCTTCAAACCACCATTTCCAACACCATAACCACCTGAAATTTGACTACTTCTTTCATGACAATCAATCTCATCATCATCAAACCTGGAAACTGAACTGCTTAAACTAAGGCAATCCATGAAAAGCCTCCCAGGACTAGTTCCACAAGGAACATTAGCATCCTCCATTCTAAAAAAATCTACTCCACTTCTCTTCGAATCAATCCGAGGCTTCAAACTTGGTTCTCTTCTCTCCAACCCACTTCTCTCAATCAACCCTGAATGAAACCCATTACTACTAGGCTTACTAAAAACCCGCTTCAATTGCCCTGAGATTGCTGGGACATGACCCGAAACTTGCCTGCATTCATCCTTGAACAAAACAGAATGCTCCTCAGGAATGTCCCTCTTCAAAGCAGACTCCCCGAAAACAAAACAAATCCTAGCATAAATTGTACATACAGTCCTCACTAACAACTCAACAACCTTATCATAAGTCTGATTCCAGAGTGAAATTTCCTTAAGATGCCTCACGTCCTGCTTCTGCCAAATCAATTTCTGCTCAAACGCTCTCCTGCTCTCTTCATGCTGATTCTGTTGAAACTTCTTCGAGGTTTGTTCCAGCTCATTCAAAACCTCCAATTCAGTGTACAAATTGGAAGTAGCATTCACAAACTTCTCCATTTTCTTCACCATGCTCTCCATATCCTTAACCAAAAACCCCAATTCCTTGACATCAATAACTCCACCCATAACATCATTATAAACATGTTCAAACCCTTGTAAAGCCGGTTCACTACATTTCTTCCCTAACCTGGACACGACACTAGCAACCCGGTTCAAGTCATCCAACTTCTCAGCTAAGGCGAGCTGGAGAAGATGATTTTGGTCAGTTGAAACCAAGTACTTAATCCCCTCCGAGTTCAAGATCTCGGCTTTGAGCTTCGAGATCTCGGAATCGGTTAAAGATTTGTATAAATGAATAGTCTTTGACATTACATTAGCTACTTCGAAAGAGAGAATCCCAATGAAGTGCTTGGTTTCGGAGTTTTTGGGGTTCTTCTTCTTCTTCTGCTTGGAAGAAGGCTCGAGGAGAAGAGCGTGTTTGAGATTGATACTTACTTGGTTCCCCATCTTGAGTATCCAAGGTTCTGCCACCATTTCTGCTGGAGATCGGAGTCGGTTGGAGATTACACTCGAAAACACAAGACTTTCCGCAATTGATTGGTGTTGGAGAAAGTTAGTGCAACGTGCGAGGAGGGAAATGAAGGAGGGCGTGGAGAGATGAGAAAAAGAGAAAAAGAGAAAAAGTGAGAAGTGGGAATCAGAGAGAGCAGCGTTGCAGAGAAGCTCTCATTGTGTTTGAGTTTGTGGGGAACTGAACTGGGGATCGCTATTTGAAACTGTTCGACTCTGAGGAGGTTTTCAAAGTGTTTGTTATTTACTGCTGCTACCATTCAATTTACTTTAATTGAAGGTTGTTGACTTTTTTCCTTTTTTTTTTTTTTCCTCTTTTAAGTCTAGCAGTAACACATGATTTATTGCTACTGGTACCCAATTCTCGCTAAATTACCATCAACCACGCTGCTCCTCTTACATTTTTTAATATTCTTGGAAATTATATAAAAAATACTAAAAAAAAAATTTTCTTTCTTTTATTATTTTTAAAAGTTCTCAATTCATATTTACTTTTCAGACAATAAGCAGAGGAACAAAGGTTTAAGAATGGACATTCATATCCTTAATTTAAGTAAAATTTACCCAAAGATTATAAATTTGTTACAACTATGTAAAACATGAAACCGGTTTTCTCAAAGGATTTGGTATATTAATATATCTGCCGCTCCCAAGGGTTTGGAAAGAATATTGAGGGCTTATTCATGACGCGGATTTGACCAACGATTTCTTTTGGGTCAACAAAATAGAATCTACCAAACCAACTTTGACCTAAATTTCAATCCAACTTCACATATTTCATATACAACTGCAAACCTAAGAACTCAAAGCTACACAAATTTGGCTATAAAATAAATATAGAACTCAAAATTGTTGAAGATATATACATGATTTGAGTTCACAATTTTTTTGTCCGGAAATCTTCTCCAAGTTTGCCATTTTGGGTTATGATGATCAAGTCAACGATTACACACTCTTCCCTACCTCTGTACACTTGTTGTGTGTATAATTGCTAGTACCTCTTAATAATTTAGAGGCAATCGATGACAGTACTTGATTCTTCTATGGAAAAAGGGAGTCAATAGAGGGGAATGTTGGAGTTGGTAGGACCCTAAGCTTTGGTTATTGGTTTAGAAAAATCTAAAGTTTGATTGCAACTTTGCAATTAACATGATAACTTCATTTTCCATCTGTTGGGCGTTTAGTTGTGATCTGTCTGCTCCCCTTTCAATCCAATACTATCTTTTCCTTGATAAAAGCACACCCTCATTTAAGTTGTAACTATTCCATCTTCAAACTTTTGTTAGATAATAATTATAATATATTGAAGCATCCCCAACCTCTCCCAAGTTTCTATTCTTTTCCTTTGTCACTCGGAAAGAAGTTAGAATTCTTTGTCCCTCTAGCTTTTAACAAAGACTCTGGATTAGATTGTTGTTTAATAATCAAGAAAAACAAAGCAACGTTATATGGATGAAATTTGACTAAAGTGATCAGATGGGGCTTTGTCAAAAGTGAACCACAGTGGGAGTTGGTAGCTTGTTTTTCTAACGGGAAACACCTCAACTCATGAGCGAAGACCATCCACATGGCTAGGCACCCAGCAAAGGGGATGAAACATTCACATAGTGACAAAAAGAAAGATGAAATTTAATATTATGGATTTGGCTCTCTCCTGTGTGAAGAGAGATATGTCCATATATAATTTATCATATCAGAAGACTGAAAACTCTATCAAATCTATCATGACATCTACCACAAGTGTTTGGAATTTCACATTGTCAATAGCTGGAAACTTTCGATCAAGATGATATAAAAAGGAATACAAATTACAGAATCAAAAGGAGTCGTAGGCTAGTAGGTTCCCAATTATTTATTTGACGTTGACAGACAATTTTTGAGTCTCTAGCTTCTTTAAAATTTGTATAATATTGCATAACTATAAATTTACCCATGAATCATGTGGGAGCTCACCTTCCATATTGCGAGGGAACATGTCAATAGCTTCATGTGGGCACACCGGACATGAAGAATCAACAGCTAGGAAAGCCCACGTTTCTGCCACTCAATCTCTAAAAATGTGGCTAAATAACTTTGTGGAAAGCACAAGAACTGGGCTTGTTCCTCTGTAACTAGAGTGGAGCATGTCCTTTTTCTAAGAGCCTTCAAGTACAGTAAACCGCTGTCTTTGCTCAAATTTCTTTTCAAAATTCTGAAAGGATATCATTTCTGAATTAGGATACAATGAACATACCATTAATTCATAGTTTTATTAAATCAATAGCATGTTGTCACATAAATTTTCAACTTCAAATTGAACTACTAATCATTTTAATTATTAGAATAGATAAATAAATAAATAATAATAATAATAAAATGACATAAATTTATTTGGCTTTTCCAAGAACTCATTGTGCAGTGGATTTGTGTACTTGGATGAACCAGAAACAGCGGTCGAGGGAGGTCAGGGACCTTTAGGCAAGGGGTAGAGGAGAGGACCAGCTTGTCATTAGCCTTTAAGTATTATTTTGTGTGCCTTTGCTTCTTCCAATCATCATTTCAACGTGCATGTGCATGCCATGGTCCATCATCTCTTCTTTATTTTTCCACTTTCCTTTTCTAATTTCTGGCAAAAAGGAAACTACGTTATAATGATCATCGAATTTTCTAAAGAGTCTTTGTCTGGCTTTTTTCAACGCGTTATCATAACTAGAGTCGTCCCAAGAAACTCCTCCTTTATCCATCAAATCATAACCAACAAAATCAACTTGTAACATTGTTTACGCATTTAATTAAATCTATATATATNATTCTATTTCTATGTGATCCCATTCGCGTAATTATATTAATAAAAACACAAATCATATCCAACAGCTTAGTTTATTTTCTGGGTAAAGCTTCTACCCATCTACGTGTATGTATATATATATAAACAATATCATGATGATGAAGATGAGAACCTTAACCAAATCACCACAAGAAAAAGACATGCATATATATATATATATATATGTTAGTGAGTGGAGAAGATATATACGTAAAAGGAGAGAAAAGCACAAAGGGATTGGTTGATGGTTACAAAAGCCCACCGTNTCCTCCTTTATCCATCAAATCATAACCAACAAAATCAACTTGTAACATTGTTTACGCATTTAATTAAATCTATATATATTCTATTTCTATGTGATCCCATTCGCGTAATTATACTAATAAAAACACAAATCATATCCAACAGTTTAGTTTATTTTCTGGGTAAAGCTTCTACCCATCTACACGTATGTATATATATATAAACAATATCATGACGATGAAGATGAGAACCTTAACCAGATCACCACAAGAAAAAGACATGCATATATATATATATACACATATATATTAGTGAGTGGAGAAGATATATACGTAAAAGGAGAGAAAAGCACAAAGGGATTGGTTGATGGTTACAAAAGCCCACCGTTTTGCATGTAAGTTTGCGTTTGGACTAACTTTTGTGATGAGAATATATAGCAAAGCTGTTGAACTTGCCCCACAGTTGCCTTTTGTAATACACAATTAATAATATTATAAGTAATAGTAAGGAAAACGTCACTACCGTGGAGAAGGTGGTGTTGATTTTGTTGGTTTTATAGGTTTTATCTTTTTGACAATTGCACCCAATCCAACTTACTTGTTAATAACTTTCTAGGAATCAAGCAATTGAGGGCTACGTAATTTTTTNATTTAGAAATCTTCTGTCGGCGCCAATTTGCATACACGATAAAGAGGTCTCTTTCGTGATGGATGGTTTTTCTACCATTCGTTCAAATGCTGGTTGGAACTTTGGATGGATCAATGGTACTCCCATCTTCACGATCACGAAAAGAAAAAGTGAAAGAGCAAAATGGGCCTGGCTGGATCAGATAAGAATTTTCCAAGCCCATTAGGCCCAACTTAACAAATCAATGTAAGCCCAAAAATCGTGAAGAGATAAGTGGCGTGACGCTTAGAAAAACCCNAGATCGATGACCCAACTTTCTTCTTCAGGCAGAGACTTGGCTCAAACTCACCATCACTCTTCTTGATAAATGCGATAGAGATGACAAAAATTTAAATTTGAGTTAATATTCATTTGATGACATTTATGGATATCACTTGAAAAATGAATATCATTCCAAGACACTCCACGACGGATAATCTGTTCATATTAAGTGTCATGGAGTCATCATTTGCTAATAACAGTAAAGCATATCCAAAGATGACTAAGTCTGGCCATCAATTCGAGAATAATGAATTTATCGTCTTTGTAAATTGATTTTCTTCAACAAAGTCTAAAGGGTTAGCGTATAAAGTCATCATATATCGATCATGATGTGGAGAAGTTACTAAGAAAGGTTTTCTCCTTTATCTCAAACTATCCCTTAATGTCAAAGTAGTTGCACCAAAAATCAATCCTAACGTATAAATATGATTAAGTTTATAAGTTTTGGTCACTTTCTTGATGGACTATCGATGCAAATAGCTATAAATGGGAACAGACCAGTCCAATTTCGTATTCTAAATTTCATCTGAAAGCATGCATGGGAAAGCAGATGATAAAGGGTGAAATGAAACTTCTTCGTGCTTTTTTCCTTGAATATATTCATCTAAATGAAGCTTTATTAATATTAGTTCATTGCAACAACTCACTTCATGATATGCTCATTGCAACAGTTAATTTTTCCCTTTTGCATTATATATTGATCTTCTGGCCACTGATCTGAATCATCCAGAGCCCCGGTGGCCTGCACTTTTGGGAGAATTATAAGCATCAAATATCTTTACTTCTCTGTGATATTAACCTCATTATTAAACTGATCTTTCTGCTGCGGGACAGAAACGTACTAATCTACTTTCGATTGTGAGTTCAGCGGTGCCTTTGCCGTGTTAAAATTCATAACAATCAGGATCGTGGACCTTCATTGTCACATGATATAATTCGGTGGAGACTATTGACGTTGCTGCTTCAGCTTATCCACAATTTGAAATGGTCCACATTGTGGGCAGAGAAAAATAATTTCTTTGCTTGCTGTTGCTGATGTTAACCTTCTCGCGTTGGAAATTTAAGTCTCTCATGGTTAGATATCTGCCAAATGGTCAGAAGCCACACGCTTACTTGATTGAAGAATTCATAGCTTCTGTTTCTTTTTGTCTAAATTGAATTTTGAAACCATCTTTGCTCAATTTTAGTCTTATTCGAGAGCTAGTGGTATTTATTATATACTGTTAAGCCCGTGGCCGTGGGGGAGTTCAACTTCTCTCCAACTGTTTCTAGTTTCTAATTTTGAAATTAAAGATGAAAAAAGAAGATTATTCACATTACTATGAAAGATTTGAACAATAGTTCACGGACATGGACTCAAATAATTAAAGAAGAGAATGATTGACAATTTTCTGGAAAATGGGTCCTCAAGAACCCCTTTTTTCTTCGGATATTTTGATTGACTGGCCATTATGTGGCTCTAGAATCTTGGCCGTGCTCAACCTTTCTGGTTTGCACTGATCAACCATGTGAATTTGACTCCATTTTAATTTATTCAAAGTATANCCTGAAGGACAATATTTGAATATAGTAGTAGATTTCTGAACATTAGTTGTGTTTTAATACTGATAACCAAAATTTATGATAAATAAAAATATACGAGTACAATAATAATAAAGAATAATTGAATGGAGCAAAAACTGCTACGTAAGTCGTTCCCAAATCCAATATTCTCTTCGATTCGATTTCAAAAAGTGGAGTGGAGGATATATCTATCTCGTTCAAGTGTTAAGGACTGAGTTCGGACTCTCAGGTTCAAGTTTCCATGCCTGCATATTCATTGTTTATTAAAAAAAAAAAAAAAAAAAAAANTGAATTAAATTAAATAGACCTTAATAAAGGGGACACGACCATCCTGTAGCCATTCATATCGAATAACTTTTTGGCACGTACATGTTAATTTACAAGAATATTATTTTTCCAATACTTTACGTTATATATTATTTTCATCCTTACGTATTTTTACAAGCTTTACGCGTATTTGGGTATGAACGTTAAAAGCGGATCAATCCGCCCATACTTATTCATAGATATTGTCGGCACCAAAATCAATTAATTATGACCTGACTTACTTACTATTATAATGCATAGAATTAATATATTATTAACGTCTTTCTCCAATTCTAACTCCACCATATAATATAAGGGTAATTTTAAAACCGAGAATTTTCAAAAGTANACCTCCTTTTAACTGTAATTTCAAAAATTTTCACATGTGTTAGGCAGTCGAGCAACCTATTGAGTTGCTAAATATAACCGCTAAGCTAACAGACACTGTCAAATAATAGTTGTGCTCGGTAGTTCGAAAATGATCAAGTCGTCAAATCCATCAGTTTGTCGAGTAAAAATTTATGGCATGCATTTCTTTATTTAAAATAAAAAAGGAGTTATTTTTAAAAATACAATCTATTTATCTATATAATCCTGAAGCATGCGCTTGTATAGTTGACATGTAGGATAACAAATAGGATTTTTTAGGCTTTAGATTTTTGACAAGTAGGCTATACTTGAAGGTAATTTCAATAACTTTTAATATTTANATTCATTTATTAAATCTCTTTTAATAGGTTATTTAGGGATTCGAAGGTTTTTTAAGTTAGGAAGTGAAAAGTGAAGAGATTGAAAGTTTTAATGTGAGTTAAAGATGAAGGATGAATGGAAAGTGAATGTATAAAGTCATGTAACCTTGATGTGATTATGACATATATTTATTTTATGTGGCTTATTTTCTCTTATAAATAGGACCATCCTTGTGATTCTTAAAAAACAATAACATTCACAATTATTTTACATTTTNCATTCATTTTTATTTGAGATATTTTTAGACAAAAAAGGGTGTTCTTTCGGTGGAGCTTTGAACTCAACTATTTGTCCAGAGTTTGTTTAAGCTATTCGATGAATAGTCTATTCGATGAATAGTTGGACTGTTGTATCCTGGAGGAGACAAGTCTTTGATAAAAGCTGGTGTACCGGGTTATAGGCTTTGTCAACCGTAGAGGGCTTGAATCTCCTTAAAACAAGCAAGATATCCGTACCTCAATCCGTCTGATTTCGTCATTTTCTTATTTATTTTATAACTCAATTTTTTATTTAATTAAAAAAATAATATTAAATAAATANTAACCGCGCGACGCACGGGCTTTTCACCTAGTTACAAATAAATCCAATCCATTCATAAATTGTCAATAAATAAGGACGTTTTATATTGACCACTGTCTTTTAACATCCAATAAAATACCAAAGACAGATAATTATATTAATTTAACGTTTAATGCACATATTAACTACTTACCATTTCACTTCACATTGATCAAAATTTTCGTTTTCATTTTTCTCTTTTCCTTTTGTTTTTTAATTAACCACCACACTTTTTTTCCCAACTCAATGATTTTCTCAGCTTCCAAACGGAAAAAATTGCAAGAAATCTGCATCATTGATTTCTTAGATGCAACACTTCGTAACCTAATAATGAAAATCTAGATTTCAAACAGAGGTGTTGATAAACGTTATGGACAATATTAATTTGTATAAGAAGTTAATATTTATAATAAAAAAGAAAAGAAAAAAAAAAGCTGGAGTGTACAATTGGTTAGTTGTCACGTGCATGTCGAGAACACACACCCAACGTTAGATTCACCTACTAACTACTTTTTGACCGCCGAAATTTGCAAAGCTAAACCGATACGGAGAAGAAGGGATTTATCGGAGCCGCTTCGTAGCAGAAAGGAGCCGCCGGATGCTGCCACGTCTTGAACACGGGCTTCTCGCCTTCCGTCACTTTCTCCTGCCGCGACTCCG
>JANKKB010011517.1:0-20813 GCA_026225775.1 Bursera palmeri
TATTTGTCTTTCAACTTACAAAGACAACACATTAAATTAGCAGAAAGAAGTGAAAAGGAAAAGCAGGAATTAAACAAAAGACAATATGTACCATTCCTCATCGTTATGATGCCTTCAAATAATACTATGTCTTCTATTCTTGATATCTACAAATATACTATCATACCTGCATTGGCCAATAAAATTTGATAAATGAGATATCTACCTTAACATGTTGCATTTAGTAACAGATTGTATACCTTGCAGTTATCATTTTCAACAGACATTTTCTCACTATCAGTAACAAATTCATTTCAGCAATAGAATGATGAGGTTACAAATGTATAAGATAACTCAAAAGGATTGACATTTTCACAAAAACGTGCGATCATAGAAACTTAAAACTGCCTCATACAATATAGAAACTCAAAGGGTAATGAAACATAATAATAGAGTTCAACTCTAGTTTAAAATCCGGATAAACAATCCCCCATTCGAGCTTCATTCAAAAAAATAGCAAAAGCAAACCTACCTCTTAGCGTGTCATTCTTTCTTCCCTCAATACTGCCAGGACTAACCGCTCCCACATATCCCTTGCCACAGCCATTTACTCCCTACACACAAAAAATGTAAATAACATATAAGATAATAAATATATAGTATTAAAAATGGAATAGAAACTCAACAGAATTCCTGTCAGAAATAGTAATTAAGGCAAAGATAACGCACCTTATCATGTCTTGTCCAGAATCTTGTGTTTCCACAACAAGATCGCGAGGTCCCTCCTCCATGACGACCACTCACGTGTATCAATGAAATGCCTAATAGGAACGTCGAATGTGAGATATTCTATAAACCTGCAAACGAACAACCCATAGTCGCCGCTATTAGGTCCTTGCTGCGGGACACCATCACTAGATCGCTCCAATCTGTATGATGAGGTGTCTGCACAAATATCCGACCTAGCTGTCTGGAACGCTGGTATACATGACAACAACATGAGCGAGCAATGAGTCAAGGGTTCAACTGCAACGACCATTCTTTTATCGCTTGTCCCGCCAACGCTGAAATCATATACAACTACCACACGCTCAACAAAGTCAAAACAACAAGTAACCCAGTGGTAGGAGAACATGTTGACGAGAACAAAAAGCTGAAAATATGTATAAAAATATCAACGTTAATCAATTGCCATTTGAAGATATTCAAAATTAAAAAGCAAGAAATTTTAGTTTCCGGTTTTACCTTATCCAAATCAAGCCATTGTTTTCCATGCCGGGGTTGTACGCCAAGGATGTATTCCGGAAAGTGCGAAGGAATATCTACCGTCATAATGTCCTCCTTATGCTCATTCCATAAGGATGCCAACCATGACTGTATTTTATTAAACCAATAAACGTTAAATGCAAAACAACATTGTGATAACATGAAAGAGAAAATAACAATTTATATGATAAACCGTATCCATACCATGAAATATGTGTCTAATGCAGTCGTGTGTGCCGCAAACTGGTTTGGTTCTCCAAACTGCCCCCTACGTACCAGATCCATCCATGTGTTTATATGCTACAACATAATAGGAACACCAGTGGTTAGTATGTAAACAATTGGAAATTCAAATTAAAAAAACTATCGAATGTTAACATATATCACCCTCTAGCCACTCCTTAGCATTCATAAGGTTTTAAAAACAGTGCAGGGAAATGTCTCACACACCATAATTTACAAACTCTGTGGTGGAGTCGGTGCTCACCCACTAGTCAAACTCAATAATCTCAATCGACGAGAGCCCTGCATCGGGATCATAATATGACAGATGCTCCGTTAGATCTGATGCATCCTGCTCCTGCTGTGGGCGCTCACCCCTTACCTGTTTCACCCTCCCTACCCTCTGTATACGAAAAAACAAGTTGCATGCTTTTCTTCAACCGTCTGTCATAGAAACTCAGTTTCACGGGGCTAGGTTCGATGGCGCTGACATCTGCAACCTTAGCCTCAGGCACGGCACCAACAATATCATCGGGATCAGGTTGAGATTGGACGAGGATAAGATCCTCTCGAGACCCCTACAAACATAGGAAATAAAGAATCAGTCAATAACCCAAGGTAAACAAAAAAAAAAAGGAAAGTATCCAAAACATCTCAGTATCCTTAATAGTTTGTGTTCTTATAATGTTTGCTAAGTGACCCTATATGTCATTAGCCAAATCTGCATCGACTACAGTGTGTGAGGGTTGGATGTCATCAAGGGCTTCACACTAAAAAATTGACAGAAATGGGTTAAATTATATTTGAGGATAGTGGAGAACCTACAATTTAATATATTTATGGTTTTGTGTGTATGCTTACCTGCATATCTGATCCAGTAAGATCAGTAATTGGATCTGGGTCCCGGACTAACGTCGAATGTGGTACATTACTCTCAAGCTTAACATTGACCTGTGAAATGAGGAATAAATGTCAAATTTTTACATTTAAATGCAAATCGCAAGAAATGAATAATATATCTTTCTTACTGGAGAAGCCTATGTCCTCATGTCATCTGTATGACGTGCCCTCACCTCTTCCCATAAGGCCTGGATCTCGGTGAACATCATATACAGACGCATATCATACTTAGCCTCCATAAGATCGATGCGATTGTTAACCACCTTAATCTTATCGCCAAGGTCATGGACAACTGAACATACCATGTCCATTGACGTCCATATCATGTCTGTAAGCTATTGGAACATTTGTTCCAGTAACAATGAAGGAGTGTAAACCTGTGAACATAACATATGTTGAAAATCACAATGACCGAAAAAGGAAAATTATGAATTAACAAGCTTACCAGTGTATGAGTGTGGGGGACTGAGGTATGAGCTCTGGGGGGTGTATGAAGGGGCTCTGAATGTGATACCAAGACTTTTGGAGCATCCTCGGTGACACCTTCTCCATGTGAAACCGTTGTATCAACACAAGGATATGATGGTGGATGAGGTCAAGGATGCAGTGGTGGATGAGGTGATGGATGTGCCTCTGGAGAACTTGGAGACATTAGTAACATTATCTGAGTTATTGTTTCCAGTAAATAACGGTCAATTCTCCCATTTACCATAGCAACCAACTATTGATACCATAATATCGCTATCTCTTCATCCGTGGGCTCGAATATGGAGATAGGCTTCAATCCCTACAAACCAACGTGATCCAATTGTGTTTGACTTCAGCAGGAATTCAATGAATTGATATAAGTGACATAACATGGAAAAAAAAATGTTGCTGTACCTCATGAACCTTGAAAACACTGGCGTTCACTTCATCGTGTGTCAGAGATCTAACCATTCACCATTTCAATATCCTCGGCACATCCGGACTGTCAACAGGACATGAACCATATTCCTTGTCGGCATAGGGAATTGATTCGTAAACCCAAACCTAAAAGACACCACAAAGTAAATAAGTTTGATAAATTTTTAAATTGCTTGAGAAAAAAAAAATATAAACTGGGGAAGCAACTTGTTAGGAATGCAAACGTACACCCAAAAATATCATATCTCTCCACAGCGTACTTCCATTTCGTACGAAGCCTCTCCTTGTATCTGAGATACCGACTATCAAGCAACTTTGACAAGTCTTCAAATAACACTTCATACGCAACTCGACTCCATGGATAAGCGTTGAATATATCGAGGTCTTCTAGTAGCGTCAATCAATCAGGATTGATGGCCTGTTTCCTACTCTTCGCAACAACGAACCTCTCCACCAAGTACAATAAAGCTATCTTCATTGCGTCCTTATCCAATATATGCTTGAAATTAATTCGATTGATAATCTGCTCCATCTCTGACAACATAATGATCTTCCCCCCAAAGTACTGAGTACGTAGTGTGGTCCCAGTCTTCTGCTTCCCAAGCGGATACTTTCCAAATTACAATCCAGTAATAATACCGAATTTGTAGGTATTGAATCGGATTGTCTTCCCTGGTTACTTAAAACAAAGTTTTGTTAGTACGATGTCCATTTGACAGTTAGATAACAAAATAGAAATGATAGTTTACCTGAAACGAGGAACCACATCTCCCTCGGAAGATTCTTGATGTGAACCTCTCTTAAGAGAATGTTGTGTATCAACTGAATATGGCATATCAAATCATCATCGATATTCATTAGGTGCCCAAAACATGTCTTCTGGAACAACTTGAGTTGTTTCTTAGTTAACTTCTCTCTGATGAACTGAAATGGTTTCAATGATGACATATTTGTGGTACTAGTACGGTAAAATTCTTCGAATGGGGTCTTCAAATCAAATGACATATGTGGAGCAGCCATAGCCATTTTCTACATACATGAAACAATTGAAAGTGTTAAAACAATATAAACAGTCTCATATGGCTGAAAATGAAGCAAAAAAAGTAATAAAATGCCATACTGACTTCCGGACAGTGGCTTAACCATGATACAAATGCTCCCTGGAAATTAGACCGCGACGGTCGTTTTTAAAAATCACGATAGTGACGACCGTCACAGTTTCACTACAAACCGTGGAGATTGAACTCCACGGTTCTCATCATAGCCGTCACGGTTGAAAGGAAGGATTTCGTCTCAACCGTGACGGCTATGGTGAGAACCGTAGAGATCAAACTCCACGGTTTTTGTGTCTACCATCACGGTTACGAGGAAATCCTTGCTCTAAAGTNGTGACGGTAGAAAAAAAATACCGTGGAGTTCGATCTCCATGGTTTTTGTGTCTACCATCCCGGTTGGGTTCTCCCAATAACCGTGACAGCCACATCTCCAACCGTGGATATAGTGCTCCACGGTTTCTTAGAGAAACCTAAATGTGATGGTAGAGACAAAAACCGTGGAGATCGATCTCCACCTCCACGACCCGCCTTATTTACTGATAGACTGCCCCAACTCCGCCAACCAAAATGTCTAGAAATCAACAATGACCACCATAACCCATCTTCTATAACAACCACCAACCCTCATTCTGCAACCAACACCAAATCCATAAGAAACTAGAAAAAAAAAAAAAGGTTAACAGAGAATACTCATCTCCACGGTGAGATGATGAAAAACGGTAATGAATGGGAGATGAAATGAAGAAGACAAAGAGGATTGGAAATTTGGGATCAAAATCGTGAGCTTAGAAGTGGGAGTGCTTTCGTTCTGTCAGTTCAAATGTGGGAAGAAGCCAAACAGTGTGTGGGGTTATTGAGGACGGGCATTTTTATCAAAATAGTTAGTTTATTGCAATGGGTGGCTATTGGCACGAGAGAGTTATGGGTTGGGGCTATATTTCGTTTTGGGCCTCGTAGGGAGGCCATTGTGGCAAATTTCCCTATAGGACCAAACGGCAACCGACCAAGCACGAAGCTCACTTCACCTCACCTCTCGTCTCATGTTCTTCTTCACCATGAAACCACAGCTCTAGAATCTTATATTTTCTCGAGAAACAAACAAACTAACTAACCCTAGCTTCATCTCACTAAGAAAAATAAATATATATCTATCAGATACAAATACTCATGGCAGTTTCGGAGGAAGAGTGTTCGACTGCCAAGTCGCAATCGTCACCGTCTTCCTCCTCAGCCGTCGCTCCACCACCTAAAAGCATGCACTATCTCGCCAAGTGTGTTCTCAGAGGTAGCGTCGTCCTACAGGTTGTAAGCGGTCACCTTCGTTCCCCCTACTCAAACGACGTCGTTTTTGGAAAGGTTTTTCGCAGTTTTCTCTTACGTGGTTTCATTTCCTTTTCTTCCACATTTTTGCCTTTCTTCGTAATCAATTTCTCTTTCCTGTTGGTTTATTATTAACTTTTTCTGCTTTTAGATGTTATTGAAAGTAGAAATTTGTGGCCACTACAGCAAAGCTTCATTTTAAACTACCGGTTCCGTTGTTATTGATATATGTTTGGAATATGAGTTTCCACGTTACTGAATTGAAGATTTTCTCAATGAAAAAGTGTCGTTCTTGGATATTTATGAAGTTAGGTTCCCACTAGAGATTCGTTTGTCGTAAGAAATTATCATTTGATTTTGGGATAGACAGAGAAAATTCAATTGCTCATAGTGGTATTAGTTGGTAGGTAGTGAGTGATTCAATTTATAAGCCTATAGAGAAAAATGCTGGTTCCTTTGTTTTTTTTTTTTTTACCTTCTTGAGTACTTCATATTATGCAGTTAGTCTGACAGTGATTTGATGATATCTTATTTAGGAGACCTCCATAGAGTTGGTTATCATTGGCGAAGATGGAATTGCACAATCAGTTTGTGAGCAGACTGTATTTGGCATAATTAAGGATCTTGCTGTCATACCTTGGAATGAGAAGTTTTATGCACGAAATCCACAGGTGTTTTACTGAATCTACTTGCAATAAAAACTTGTTATATTGCCTTTTATTTACATATTGTCATTGAAGTGAATGAAGTCCCTGTGATGGCAGGTAATCCTCTTGGGTAAAAGTATTTACTTGGTTATTCTGAATATATTTTGTTGCAATTTTCTTTTGTAGATGCTGGGTAAAGACCTTCTGGTTGTTATTTCTGACTCAGGGAAGCTCTCATTTCTCACATTTTGCAATGAAATGCACAGGTTTGTGACTTTATCTATATAGCTTGTCCATAGAAGGAATTGTCTTGTCACGTCTTGACCAAAGATCACTTCTTTTGTGATAAATTATTTATTGTTGAGATAGGTTTTTTCCAGTGGCACATGTTAAACTTTCCAGTCCAGGAAACTCAATGGATCAGCTTGGACGAATGCTTGTTGTTGATTCCAGGCAAGTTGTTTCTGTGGTTAGGATGAGTTTTTTTTTTTTTTGGGGGACAGATATTCTGGCAGCACCATTCTGGTAGTTTTATAAATGAATTTATGGTGATACAGTATCTGGCCTCTCTCTCATTTTCTNTTGTTGATTCCAGGCAAGTTGTTTCTGTGGTTAGGATGAGTTTTTTTTTTTTTTGGGGGACGGATATTCTGGCAGCACCATTCTGGTAGTTTTATAAATGAATTTATGGTGATACAGTATCTGGCCTCTCTCTCATTTTCTTTTCTTGCTGAGCTACTTGTGTGACTATAGTGTTTTATAACTGCTAAAGGAGCATCTTTTAGAAACATGAGTATTTTCTGGTTGATAATAAAGGACTGGAATAGTTTCTTTATATTTGTATGATTTTCATGTGGTAACTTTATTTATTTTTAAATTCTTAAATTGCTATCATTTGTATTAAGCTGAATTCTTTCTTTCTGCAGCGGCTGTTTCATTGCTGTTAGTGCATATGAAGACCGATTGGGTCTGTTTTCCCTTTCGATGTCTTCTGGAGGTGATATTATTGATAAGGTCAATATAAGCTTATTTTCTCTTATATCTTTGAGTTTTTTTTTTTTTTTTAAATACCATTGATAGGAAATTCTGGAATCAATGTATTCAATATACTGTGCCGAAATGCACATATTCTGCAGAGTTATTGAAATTCTTATTTGCCATATTTCAGAAAATATGTTATCCTTCGGAAAGTGAAGATGATGCAAGTGGTTCTGGAGGCATCCAGAGACCCATTATAAGTGGTACCATATGGAGCATGTGCTTTATTTCAACTGATCCCAGCCAACCAAGTAAGGAGCATAATCCTGTCCTAGCCATTATTCTGTCTAGGTATGAGAATTATAAACGTGACTTTTACTTTGTACTTGTGTTTTCCATTGTTTAGATGGCTCTAGGATGAAATTTGTTCTTTGTCTCTTTTGGTTATTTTCTCTCAATATTAAAGCAGATAATGTTATTTCTGGAAATGCAGGAGAGGAGCACTCCTGAATGAACTTCTGTTACTGCGATGGAATATTAGGGATCATGCTATACATTTTTTTAAACCTTTTTCTGAAGATGGACCACTAGCACATAGCATTGTCGAAGTTCCTCACTCTTATGGATTTGCCTTTCTGTTCAGAATTGGTGATGCTTTGTTAATGGATCTTAGAGATCCTGAGAAACCTTGTTGTGTTTATAGAACAAACTTTAATTTTTTACCCACTGCAGTGGAGGAACAAAATTTTGTTGAAGAGTCTTGTAGAGTACATGATGTTGATGATGAACGGTTGTTTAATGTTGCTGCCTGTGCCTTACTGGAGCTGGGCGATTGTGATCCCATGTGTATAGATGTTGATTGTGGTGATGTAAAATTGCCCCCAAAATATGTGTGCTCGTGGAGTTGGGAACCAGAAAATGTTAAGAGTCCCAAGATGATATTTTGTTTAAATACAGGGGAGTTTTTTATGATTGATATTACTTTTGAGTCTGATGGGGTTAAAGTTAATCTATCAGAATGTCTCTACAAAGCTTTACCATGCAAGTCACTATTGTGGGTTGAAGGTGGTTTCCTTGCTGCACTTGTAGAAATGGCGGATGGAATGGTCTTGAAAGTGGAAAATGGGAGGCTACTGCATGTAAGTCCTATTCAAAACATTGCACCAATACTGGACATGTCAGTTGTGGATTACCATGATGAGAAACGTGATCAAATGTTTGCCTGCTGTGGAGTGGCACCGGAGGGATCATTAAGGATTATACGTAGTGGAATCAGTGTAGAAAAACTATTGAGGACTGCCCCTATTTATCAAGGCATTACTGGTACTTGGACAATGAGGATGAAAGTAACTGATTCTTACCACTCTTTTCTTGTACTATCATTTGTTGAAGAAACCAGGGTACTATCTGTAGGCTTAAACTTTACTGATGTAACTGACTCTGTTGGTTTCCAGCCTGATGTCTGTACTTTGGCATGTGGCCTTGTAAATGATGGTTTGCTGGTACAGATTCACCGGAATGCAATTAGGCTTTGTTTACCAACCAAGGTTGCCCATTCTAAAGGTGTCCCTTTGTCATCTCCGGTTTGCACATCTTGGTCCCCAGATAATTTAAATATCAGTTTGGGGGCGGTTGCACATAATCTGGTCATTGTTTCTACTTCTAATCCATGCTTCCTATTTATTCTTGGGGTCAAATCATTCTCAGCATATCATTATGAAATATATGAAATGCAACATTTGAGATTGCAAAGTGAGCTATCATGCATTTCCATACCTCAAAAACGTTTTGAGGAAAGAAGAGCATATTCTCCCAACAGTTTGGTGAGTGGTAACAGTATGGCTGCCCTTCCTTTTGGAGTTGACATTGGTTATACCTTTGTTATTGGTACACACAGGCCTTCCGTGGAAATCTTGTCATTCGTACCGAAGCGAGGCCTAAGAGTTCTTGCTTCTGGGCCAATTTCATTGATGAATACTATGGGAACTGCTATTAGTGGCTGTATTCCTCAAGATGTGAGACTTGTATTAGTTGACCAGTTTTATGTTCTTGCGGGGTTAAGGAATGGCATGCTTCTTCGGTTTGAGTGGCCTCCTGCCTCTAGAAAGTCTGCATCTCAAATACCTAGTGGCAGTCCTGCAAATGCTTCTTTGAGAAATTTAGATACTACTATAGTAAATATAGCAGCTGTTAATTCTTTTGGCTCTCAAATGTCTGCTGTTAATTTGTCGGATAAGACTAAAGATGAACTTCCTGTTAATCTTCAATTGATTGCCACCCGTCGCATCGGCATCACTCCTGTTTTTCTTGTTCCCCTGAGTGATTCGCTTGATGCAGACATTATTGCTCTCAGTGACAGACCATGGTTGTTACAAACTGCAAGGCACAGCCTTGCTTATACTTCTATCTCATTTCAACCTTCAACAAATGCAACTCCTGTATGTTCTATTGAATGCCCTAAAGGAGTTTTATTTGTTGCAGAAAACAGTCTAAATTTGGTAAGTATACCTATGGTATTATGGTTTAAATCAATTGGGTGTAAATTCATTGTTTTCTATGGATGTCTTATAAATTTGTATATCATACTAGAGTTCAATGAAAATTTTTAAGGTTCATGGAGGGTGTTGAATCAGTTGGTGAGAAATTATTGGAAGATTACGGAAGCTTAATGAGAACTTAGTGTAAGGGTTTTATAGAAGCCTAACAAATGTATATATTGTTTGGTATTTGTATTTTTGATGAAAAGATTAATGATACAATTCTTTTATGTATGCATTGGTTGTGTGTATTACATTATTATATTACCATGCCTTACATACATTTTGCTTTACTTGGATATGACACTTATTCGATATAATGTGTCAGTGTCAGTTTTCGATTTAGGTTATATAACTCCAAAGAGGTTGGTTGTATGTTTGGTGCTAAAAAGGGTGTGGTACTATGATAACTTTTATGCTTCTGTTTTACTGACCAAAATTTTTAACTACTGTCTTGTATATTTTCTTTTATAACTCACAATAATTAAGTATAAAAATAGAAAACCGTATATAACAGTGATTCTATCTGCAAGTTGGTGATAATAGTTCCCATTTCCACTGATATGGTCATCTTGTATCCTTAACCAAATTAAGTATCACTAGCTCTTTTATTCCCCCGATGTCAGTTCTTGAAATTGATTTACTGTGAGCATAGAAAGGTTCCAATTTGGTTATCATTTGTTTTCATGGTACTGTTGATTATATTTTTTATATACATATGTAAGAGTTCTCAACTGTTTTAAAATTGGATGTATTTATACTAGTCTGCTTACTGGGCTGACATACACTATCTTTATATATATAATGCTTTAGGTGGAGATGGTGCACAGTAAGAGGCTTAATGTGCAGAAATTTCATCTTGGAGGCACTCCAAAGAAGGTCCTTTATCATAGTGAAAGCAGGTTATTGGTTGTGATGAGGACTGAATTGAGAACTGTTACATGTTCATCTGATATATGTTGTGTTGATCCCCTTAGTGGGTCGGTGGTGTCATCTTTTAAACTTGAACCTAGAGAAACAGGAATGTGCATGGAGTTAGTGAGGGTTGGAAATGAACAAGTTCTGGTGATTGGAACCAATCTGTCTTCTGGTCCTGCTATAATGTCCAATGGTGAAGCTGAAAGGTGTATATTTGTATCATTCCTTTTCTTATTTTTTACAATCTAGTTTTCTGTAGTTGCTATTTTTTTTTATATTGAAATTGCTGAAGCTTTACACCTTTTCTAGAAAGCACAAAGGATAAATAGGCATTGAATCTATTCCAACTGAAGGTGTCTCTTGTATTTCTTTTGATAAGAAACAGAATAAACTATATTGATGAGAGAAAGTACATTTAAGTGAACCAGAGGTCCACTACAAGAGAAAAGAAACAGAAAGAAGAAAAAGAAAAAAAAAACACTATCCAAACAAGGGAAATCAAAGTAAAGCAGCTTCCCAATCCCTCTAAATAGAGAAAATAAATCCCTGAAATTCTTTTGTTATCTAATAAGCCTGCAAAGAAGCAAGAACATGAATCTTATCTCTCCCTTTTGTGTGTGTGTGTGGTTTTTTTTTTTTTTTGGGGTGTGGTGGGTAAGATGTTTCTGTACTATAGGATCAGTGATGTTTCCACATGATATTGAAGCACATTTGACTCAAAGGTGTTCTATTTTAATCTTGGAATTCACTGATTACAAATTATTTTACAGAAACATTTTACAGCAGAGAGCCTACGATTAGATCCACGTGAAAAAGCGATAGGTTGCATCCAACCTTCTAGTTGAGGAGTGCACTAAAATTTTAACTTCTTTATTTAGTCGTTTCTCATTAGCTTAAGCTTTTCGTATGAATAGTGCTTTTCTTTAGCATTTATATTTCATCTAGTCTGACTGGACAATTTTTTTCCAACAGCAGCAAGGGCCGTCTGCTTGTTCTCCGTATTGAACACGTGCAAAACTCAGATAGTGGTTCGATGACATTCTGTTCCAAGGCTGGGCCATCTTCTCAAAGAAATTCACCATTCCGCGAAATTGTTGGATATGCCACAGAACAAATGTCCAGCAGTAGTCTCTGCAGTAGCCCAGATGATGCTAGTTGTGATGGAATTAAACTTGAAGAAACTGAGGCATGGCAGCTGCGTTTGGTTTTCTCAGACACATTGAATGGAATGGTACTTGCTATCTGTCCGTATCTTGAGCGTTACTTCTTGGCATCTGCTGGTAATGCTGTAAGTTGCACAATCCTATGTATATACTTTTGAAGTTGCCAGAGTGATTAGGTCTTTTACATGGCTTTTGCTTATAATAATATCAATCTCCTTGTTTCAGTTTTATGTATGTGCTTTTCGATGCGGTAATCTCCAGAGAGTGAGAAAGCTTGCTAAAGCACACACACGTTTTATGATAACGGTGTTGACTGCTCATTTTACTAGAATTGTTGTTGGAAATTGCCGTGATGGCATCCTTTTCTATTCTTATCATGAGGTATGTCAAAATAGTAGATTGTTTTTTTCACAAGTCAACTCCTTTTCAATTTCTTATTATTTATTTTTTGATAAACCTTACAGTGAATTCTCAATGTAATAGGACCTAGTTTGCAATTTATTTTTCCTTGGAAGAAAGAGGCTTCTGGCTGGCTTTTGCAATATTAGTTCTGACCTCTCTGTGGTGCTTTCTTTTATGCTAGGATGCAAGGAAATTGGAGCAAATGTACTGTGATCCATCACAGAGGTTAGTTGCTGATTGTATTCTTATGGATGTTGATACAGCTGTCGTTTCAGACCGGAAGGGGAGCATTGCTGTTCTTTCATCCTCAGATCGGCTGGAAGGTATTAAGGAAGCTCTTAAATTAAGTTTCATCTGCAATTTATATGCACTAGTTTAGCTATTGCCACATTTTACCAAGTACCGCCATCCTCTTAGATTCTGAAAATTTAACTTTGATTTTGTCAATGAAGAAAAGCATCATTGTGCCGGGAGATATTGTTTTACTACTGAAAAGGTTTCGAGGTTAATGAATTAAGAGGCAGACAGTACTTGCATGCCCTGGAACCTACAGATTTAAATCATAATGATCACAACGGTCTATAACTTGATTTTTTCTTTTAGCGATAACACAGTACTTGATCTTTTTCTAGTACAGGAACTTTATAAATCAGAAATTGTTTCAATTTATTCAACTGTAATAGAACATGGACTTACCAAACTTACATGGAGCTTGCGACTTTACCAATGGTGTTAATTTCATCTTGATGTGTTCAATTGGGAAATAATGTTAACTGATGGAAGTATTGTTTGGTTTGAATTGCCATAGCTTATATTGGAACAAAGCTAAGGAGTACACTGATCCTAAAAAATGTAGTATAAAACAAAAACAAAATAGAGTAGAAAAGGGCCCATCAACTTTATCTGCTGATTAGTATCTAATCCCCTATAGTACTTATAGGGGATTAGATGGCAGTATTCATTTTTTTTTTTCTTTTTTGAGAGTAAATAACAAAACTTTCATAAAGAAGAACAGAGTAGATACAAGAGTGAACAAAGCTGTGGACAAAAAGATCCAACTAATAGATCATAAAAAGTAAAACTAGAATAGGTTGAACAACTCAAGAAGAAAATCTATAGACAGTGAAATCAAGATAGTATTCATTTTCTTAAATTATGTTATTTCTATACGTTCCAGGTAATGAAAGTCCAGAATGCAACTTAACTCTGAGTTGTGCTTATAATATGGGTGAGATAGCCATGAGGATCAGGAAGGTATGTCCTACATAAGCATTCTGAAAATAATAGTAGGTTATTTTTGCCCCAGTTCGCTGGTAATGTTGCAATGTTGTTTTTTAGGGGTCATTTATATACAAACTTCTGGCTGATGATGTCTTGGGGGGCTGTCAAAGTTCCAGTGCAAATGTTGACTCTTTGCACAGCACTATCATAGCTAGTACGCTCTTGGGAAGCATAATAATATTCATTCCCATATCAAGGTATCTTTTAATGTTTTTGAGAAAATTTAGTTTTTTAATGCACATGAACAATTATAGACACAAACTGTGTGTGTATGTTACATGGATATGTTGCATATAGAATGATGATGAAGGCTACTTAGGTGTAGTATATATGAAGATGGATCTTTGTATCAGATAATCCATGATGATGTCTTAGAGGTGTTTTTTTCATTTTGCACAATGTTGAACTAGAAGTGCACAAACCTCAACTATTTTGTGATTGCAGCATAGTTGGGAATGAATTTCTATTGTAGAAGCATGGATACAGTAGTAATGACACTCATGCTTGCACTGAATCTTTTGTGTTGCATTAAAGTGTAATATTTGATGTTGCACTAGGCGGCCTGTTTGAGTAATATGCCTGATAAGTTTATAATGTATTTGCAGTGAAGAATATGAACTCTTAGAAGAAGTACAAGCTAGACTTGTGGTCCATCCGTTAACTGCACCTATGCTTGGAAATGACCATAGTGAGTTTCGTGGTCGTGAAAACCCGGTAAGAAATGCAAATAATGTTAATTGTTAGAAATGCTAATGTGCTTCCTTTTTCCCCTTATAAAATATTAAAATAATGCTAGCATAATCAAATGATGAATGTAAATAAGTCGGTCTATGCCTATGTTAACAAAAGGAACCAAGCAACATCAGATAACTTTTTTATGTAGTCGTACTCATTAGTCATAAAAAATAAAAAATTAAAAAATTAAAAAAAAAAAATAATGGAATGAAGTTCAATAGTGTCAATAGAATAGGAATCACAATTCTTATTGTAGGGATAAGGCAATTTGTCTCTTGCCGACACGTTCTCCTTCTCTCATATTCACGTCTTTACCTTGTACCGAGTAATACTACTCTTCCCAAAAGTAACTCCAAATTTCATTCCAAATGGTGGGCATAAGTGACATGGCTTTCGTTCAGTGCATAATGCGATGATGGGGTAAGTGATAAAGTGAAGCCACATCACTTACACTCATCATTCGGGTGGGATTAGAGATTAGTTTTGGGAAGAATAGTATTACTCTAATGGGATTACGGATTAGTTTTTGGAAAAATAGTATTACTTATTTGTGAAGCCACATCACTTAGACTCATCATTCGGGTGGGATTAGAGATAAGTTTTGGGAATAATAGTATTACTTATTTTATACATGCTTAGTTGTTTGTGTTTATTTATTAATTAGTCTTCTTTATTTGTGGTTGCAGGCTGGAACACCAAAGATACTTGATGGAGATATGCTGGCGCAATTCTTGGAGCTTACAAGTATACAACAAGAAGCTATATTATCATTACCACTTGGCTCTCTGAATACAGCAAAATCAAATTCAAAACTGCCATCTTCTTCACCCCTCCCTGTTAATCAGGTCGTCCAACTCCTTGAGCGGGTTCATTATGCCTTGAATTAATCGCATCTTGGTCCTCTCCTCCCTGATTTCTGATTCATGATCTTGGAATAGTAAAATGTCCTGCTGGCGTATTTTCACTTGCTGCATCTAGCCCGAGCAATTAATCGTACACACCAAACCCTTGAAAGGGGTGCTTGTCCTTGACGCACAAATTTGGTTAGCACTGATACCTCAGAGCTTTGCAATCGTACGGAAGGAACCACTGGAATGCTTTATGCAACCTCAAGAGTAGCGCAGCAGCCTCATAACTCCGGATACGTAAAGCTTGCCCTGTTTTTTCTTTTATGTAATTAATGCCTTGTATTATATTTTTATATAATATAATTAGATAATATGGAAAAAAAATGTAGTGTAACCGGAAGGGCTTTGTATTTGTTAACTCCTGGCTGAAGCCAAAAAATAATAAACACTTCGTTCATTGATGAGTACAATTTTGACTGCGTCATGTTGATGATGCACGGAGTTAAGCAGGCACTTGGCCTTACGAAGGAAGACGCTTTCTGCAGAAGCGAAAATGATTAGAAGGCGCAATGCACTAAGAGCCCTGTAGATCATAGTATAGAGTAAAATCATTGGATTTTGGAGTCATTTACGACTAATAATGATGCTAATCATTTTAAAGAATGATATTTACAATATGACATACTTAAATTGTTAATAGGATAATATAAGGTTACGTACTACAAATAGTAACATAACCTTGATTATTGCTTGTTCGTGAAGTTAAATACCAAAAACGCCAGAAATCCACGGTACAATTGGAATAAAAAGCTGAACTAACCATTCAGTTTAACAAAGTAGAGGATAAAAAGACGACTTGAGTCAATATTACTCAGATTAAGCTTGCTTTCTTGTCTGCAATATCTACACTTGAATTCTCAACGGTACAAAGAGTACAAAATTCCTCTAATCAACGGACAAAACTCATTGGCTCATATTACCACAACAAAATTGCAACTCAGTCTTCACCTTATACGCATCTTGGGACGGTATCTTGCAACCTCAGCTGCCGGCTTCATGATACCGGCACAAGGCAAGATAGTACAGGAAGGCCATTTTGATCCTGACCTTTGTAACTATATGAAATCCCTGAGTGTCATTCCTTTTGTCAATAAATTAGTATAATAGTTTGCCACCTCTCCGCTACCATGCTTGCAACATAGCCGTAGTATTTGTGTACAAAATAAACTCCCTTCAACTGTACACTGCAAAACACCTACTCCAGTATGATCGTAAAGCAGGAGAGAGAAACTCAGACCGAGGAGACATTGAATAACGAAATCAATCCTATGAATCTAGTGTGCTTTCAACGTATTCCATAGCTTTCTGTTTCACATATTCTATCCGTGCCTCATCACCAAGAGATTTCTCATACTCGAGATACTTCTTAAATAAGAACTGTAAAACAAAGCAGCACACATGTAAAGCATACAGAAAGGGCAATGTGAGAATGTAAATCTGCAAAATCAATTTCATAACCATACGCACTTTCATTTTTTTAGCTGGAAGACTCAGGCTAGTAGCCCTCTCAAATAGTCCATGAATCAAATCGACATCACCGAGTCGAATCTCCTGACAAGATTGAACCAAAGAGTGTAAGGTATGCCTCAACTCAACCAAATAAAATTCTAGCTGTTGAAGGTAACTTGATCAAGATAATAAGGTATACCTCAACTCATATAACAAAATTCTAGTTGTTTCAAAAGTAACTTACTTGATCAAGATAAATACTCCATAAGTCTGTTCTCTTTGGGTACTCACGCAGAATGCCTTCAAACATGGACCGCCCTCTATCAGGAACCCCACTTTTGAACTCAAGTATAGCTGCCTGAGAGATGAATTTAATATGCTTATGCCGCGGAAGACTTAATAAAGCACGCTGTACCACAGACTGAACCCCATCCTGCCGTTGCTTCAAAAGCCTCTGTACCCGCCTTAGCCAAACCTAAATTTCCAGATGACTTAAAAATTAAAGGACCAATAATGCAAATAGGAAAACTGAAATAAAAATCTTCATCAAATACCTTGCAGGAATGCTTGAACTTCTTGATCATTTTCTCAAGAAGCTCATCAGCCAACTTATGTTGCTCAGTCCTTTCGTACATACCCAAAAGTGACAGATGGACCTTTTTGGGATCACAATACTGCAGCGCTCTTTGAAATAATTTTACAACAGCTTCCTGAAGAAAAAATAAATTAATGAATCCCCATTTGAGTTAAAATTACAAGACAAATTTAACTTGCTCACTGTTTTAATTACCTCGGGAGGATTTCCATATTCATTTTCCAAATTAAAGTAAGCCACCCAAACATTTAGCTTCTCATTCTCTTCTCGAATGTTTATTGTTCTCAAAGCCCTTCAAAAACAGATGAACAATTAAGTTAAATTGTATCTATCAAATTATAACGATAACAGTATTCAATGTGCACTTACAGGAAACTCCAATTACAAATTACTTTGCCAACAATAAGGTTACTGCAAACTATTAGTCTTTCTCTATGGTAAGACATATGATTGTGGCTCATCAGAATTTGAGCCTTTCTATTCACCTATTATATATCTTAGACAATTTGATTAATTGTTTTATCTACTTAACCCCAAGCTAATAATTAGATAATTATACAGTGAAACAAAGAAATGGGCAACATAACATTTTATTCTGTATGGCCTGCTTTCAAATTTGAAGTCTTTGGTTATATTTTCCTTAATTAAGATGATCTTTTTTTTTTTTTTTTTTTGTGTGTGTGGCTAGGAAACAAAGAAGAGTCTGTTAAAACCAATTTTAAGAATAAGAAGACTGACCGAAAGAGAAAAGTAACAATAGATAATAGGGAAACATGGAATCAGCAGAGTGGTTATATTTAACTTTTTTAAATTTTTGGTCCATGTCTTTATCTGCAATTACTTTTTTTAATATATATATATAATGAAGGAAACTAATTTTAGTTGAACAGAGAACTAATAAACAAATTTGACTTCTAGGAGTCACATTCATTCATCAATTGCTTGAACCTTGTAATAAGTGATTGTGTAATTTTTCCTACTACCAGAGCAAGCCAGCATATGTTGTCCAACATTATAACGAAAACAAATACCTTTCAGCAATAGAGCGGGCTTTCTCAACATCAGCCAAAGAGAGCATGAATGCCATGTATTTTATCCAAACAAAACTGCTATTCGGTGAACTTCTAACAAGTCTCTCAAATTCATCAGGAGTTCTTGGTACATCCTTCTCTAGTAGTCTTGCCTCAGCAGCTCTAATTTCTTGCTCCCTGTCCAATAGTGTCCTCCAGATTAGTATAAGAATCCAAATAACTAGTGCCTAAAAGACGGAACATAGATTCCACATCGGAGAGAACAGAATATACCTCTCTTCCTTTTCTTTCTTCTTTGCGCACCGTTTATCCTTTTCGGCAATGGTATTTGCCACATGAATAGGTTCTTCATTTTGACCAACTAAATTATCTATATCAGGCTGCTCTATGTCAGAAAGAGTGACCTCAAGTGGAGGAACAGAAGCCCTAGACTCTGTCTGAGCAAGAACCAGAACATCTCCATCTTCAAAGTCAACATCAACGTTTTCAACAGCAAAATCAGTTTCATCAATGGCTTCATCAGGCTCTTCTTCCGAAAGCATTTGAAGGTCCTTATCACTCTTAAAATATGAACTCTTCATTCCAAGTGAAATTCGGCGCTTTTCCTCATCCACCTAAGATAACAGATTTAAGAATACAGGGGAGAAAATCAGCGTTAAAATTTTCCACTAACAGATACCAAGAAGACACTAACCTCAGTCATGAGAACTCCATTTTCGATCATATGGACAGAATGTAAGGTCTTAAACCAATTGGCAACAAACGCTAACTATTGTTACAATGAAACAGAGACTGTGCCATCATTTCTTTATATGTAAATGCTTACCTTCAATATCTTAGCCATAACTTTCTCCCGAGCTCTGTATTTAGTCTCAATGTTGTTAACCCGATCATCTGAAAGCTCCGACACATGGCATAATCCAACCTGAGCAATCAACAGCAAAAAAAAAAAAAAAAAAAAAAAAAAAAAAAAAATANCAAACAACACCAAAAAAAAAAAAAAAAAAAAAAAACAAAACAAATAATCAAAGTGACAAGACATACACCAAAATAAAGGTTAAATATCGTCATATGAATGTAGATTGTTTAAAATACATACACACACACACATATATATATAAGTAAATATTAAGGTACAGAATGCTTAAAATAGAATGCATATATAAAGCCTCTCCTGTCCCTTCTTTTCACTTGTGTCTCAATCACATCCACCAGAGTAGATGATTGTATCAATGAGAATAAAACTAAAATCAATTTACATGTTCAAACATCATGAGAACTGACCATTTGTAAATTGTTCCTTACCAAGTTTGTATGGTCAATCGTGACAAACAAACCAAATGATTCCACCCGCTTAATCTTCCCAGAAACTATATCTCCAACATGCAGACTACTCAAATCATTGATTTCAGATTTTGGATCATTGCTGGAATTCAATGACTTTAAGGTAACTTCAACTCGCTTTGACAAAGGCTCCACCGATAACACCCTGTACTTAAGCTTTTGAGAACATTGTGCAAAGAAAATTGACCACAAAATCACTTCATTGACCAGCAGGAATATAAAGAATAAAAATAAAACCTACCTGCCAACCACAAGTTTTCCAACAGGAAATTCATTTTCAGGACTTTCAACATATCCATCCGATAAATTTGAGAGGAGAATTTTTGCATCAAGCTTCCGCGAGAGCAAAATAAAACATCCTTTAGATGTCACATTCTTTACATAACCCTGTCAGACCCAACAAGCATTTATTAGCTCCAGTCACCTAAAAAAAAAAAATTTAAAGGAAAACAATCACTTATATGAAAACAGAATGAGTGAGCCAACATGCTTGATGGAGATCCTCCAAAGGAATAAGGACCCCAGGATGAATGTCAAGATGATATTTTTAGAATTTTCATTTGATTATTTTTCTGATAATTTCTTTTTTATCTTATCAGTGATTAGGACTATATTTCTATTTTCACTTAAAATAGGGCAATATTAAATTATCATAATCATGTTATTATTTTTTTCATAATTTTTTAATGCCCAAAAATTCCTTGACCCTCCCTATAATTTTTTTCAGAATTATTGTTCACGAGTTCTAAATTGGGGGCTACATCCACAGCCTACAAGATTGGTAACTACGAAACATGTAATATATATATATATATATATAATAGGTGGCTCCATGAGCATTTAAGCCCTTAACTTCAACAATGGGACCAAGCCATTTACCACTTAACGCAACCCAACCCTTGGACTTATGTTTGCTTGCGTCATTAATAACTAAATTTTCATATTGAATTGACATATTGCAATAGTAAAGTACCAGACTGAAGATAAAGAGATCATTAGATTTTGTCACTTTATGCCTATAAATAGGCTTTGTGTCCATCTAGAAAGCAGATCTGGTTAACTAATGAAATATCAAATTTTTTCCTACGATTCTAAGCCTGTTTCTCTCCTGACCTTCTACAATTTCTTCCCTCTATTCTTCTCTCTTTCTTTGTCTATTTCTAGTCCTTCCTCTTCC
>JANKKB010011527.1:0-10141 GCA_026225775.1 Bursera palmeri
CTATCGATTTTTCAACTATAGCATTCAACAGAAAATAAATTGTAGAACCCCTTCATTTGATATCCCCACCTTTCTTCTCCTGAAATAAGAACAAGTTCTTCACAGTAGAGTAGGAAAGGAAATAACTTTACTGAATAGTTTTGATAGAAATTTAAAGGGAAGAGATCTTTGTTTATTCTCAGCATTGAGAAATAAGAAAGGGAGGTATTCACATTTGCATTTTTCTTCATTGTGCAAGTAAAGCTATTAGAACCTGGTAAAAATTGTAGCAGTCTTGCTAATCAGTAATACTACATGAATGAACTATAGTGGAATAGAANCAAGTTCTTCACAGTAGAGTAGGAAAGGAAATAACTTTACTGAATAGTTTTGATAGAAATTTAAAGGGAAGAGATCTTTATTTATTCTCAGCATTGGGAAATAAGAAAGGGAGGTATTCACATTTGCATTTTTCTTCATTGTGCAAGTGAAGCTATTAGAACCTGGTAAAAATTGTAGCAGTCTTGCTAATCAGTAATACTACATGAATGAACTATAGTGGAATAGAATGGTTAAGATATATATTATGTGAAGCTTAATTTCAATAAGTGGATTTACTTTTCTTTGTTAATTTTTAATGTTCTATTTGGGTTGAACTTCTTTCAGATGCAAGAACCCATTTTTTCTTCAAATGCTTTTATTCCTTTCACATTATACTTAATGTAGGACTAGAAAATTGTTTTAGAGCAAGAAGTTGAGAATTGTGAATTTGTGTTTTCTGTGTAGCACTTCTTATTCTTGATGTATTTCATTTGCCCTGTTCAACTTTGCAGGTGATTGCATTTAGTGATGAAGAGGGAGTTAGGTTTCAATCTACTTTCTTAGGCAGTGCTACTATAGCTGGTGTATTACCAGTAACAGCATTACAGATATCTGATAAAAGGTTTGCTCAAGTAACTCCGAATTTAATCTATTATATCACTTTGTTATCAGTATGTTTACACATAATCCTTGTTCAGTGGTGTAACAGTGCAAGATGCTCTTAGGCAGAATTCTCTAGATGTTACTGCAGAAAGCTTGTTACATCTCAAGTATGATCCAGCATCTGTTTGGGGTTACATTGAGGTATACCTATCCAGATTTAATTTTCTGAGAAGGAACCTCTATTGATTGGTTGTGTGCATTAGTAGTAAGCTTAGTAATTGAGGTTGTAGTTTTTTGGAGCAAATCTCACGGACGAGAATTTATTAAATGCTGCAGGTTCACATTGAACAAGGACCTGTTTTAGAATTGGTTGGTTTCCCACTTGGTGTAGTTAAAGGCATAGCTGGACAGACACGACTAAAGGTATATGAGGTTCTTTCACTTATCTAAGCTTTCACAAAATACCAAAAAAAATGACCCTTCTGTTATGATGGGCTAATCATCCATGATGGTGGAGAGAGACTCCCAATAGAGTTTTGAGCAGCATTGATAAGGTGGAAGTACTTAGTTGAACATTGCACCGTTGCTAATTAGCTAGTGAAGATAAATATTGTTCGATTTTTAATAGAAGTGCTAAATGTTAGATTGGCTATCTGGATGGCAAAGAAACAAGACATCCACAAATTTGAGAGTGCCAAATAAGGATGTCAAGCAGATTAGTGCTAAACAAGAGTAAGTCATGTTGCAGTTATGATGAGTTAAAGGTTGCGTAAGTTTCATATATTGACTATGATGACTGGTAATATATAACTGAAATAATGCATTTACAGCATATTGGCCACAGCATAAATTCTGGCCAAGATGCAGTAAGCCATGTTGGTTTTGCCAGTCCAACAAAGAAGGAAAAGGATTGGCTGATGAAAATTTGATTTGACTAAATTTGGAAGCCTTAAGAGCACGAGGGAAAGGTATAGATAAACATTGGTTGAGAAACTAAGAAAAGACATGATTGCATATGATTATAAGAGAATATGATTATAAATTGAGAGTAAAGGATAATCAAGTTTCAGCCTTTATTCTTTGGATTTAAAGCCTTTGTAAGAGATTCTATCTTTCCCTATTTGAACCTGAATTATACCTAGGTTGTTTAGGAGTTAGACTCGTGTTGTTCCAAAGCTTTTTGTTCAGCTGAGGCTTTTGTATCTGAATCTGGAAATCACTTACATATAATCAGAGTAGGCAGTTCAAAATGGAGAAATAAAAGAAATTGAGGAATGAATTGGATTGTACTCTTCATAACTCGAGCAATTGGAACCGGTTGGTGTGTGTGGATAATTTACTGATTTAAATTTGATAGTTGGTCTTTGTCCTCTATGGCTGACAGGGAGATAAAATTTTTAATGCTGTTTACCTAATTCAAAATATTTGAACTCAACATGCGTGAAAGATGGTTGCACAGTTATAAAAAATTAACAAACTGATTTTGACAAATATTAGGCTCCCTTTGATTCAGCTGTGTGAATTTTTCAGGTTACAGTAAGAGGTTCACAAGGGCATGCTGGAACAGTTCCAATGTCTATGCGTCAGGACCCTTTGGCTGCTTCAGCAGAATTGATTGTGCTTCTGGAAAGTCTTTGTAAACACCCTAAAGATTTTCTATCTTATGATGGTCATTGCAGTGGCTCCACATTGGAATCACTATCTAGTTCCCTTGTCTGTACGGTTGGTGAGATTTCAACCTGGCCGAGTGCAAGTAATGTCATTCCAGGACAGGCAAGAAAATTTTCTTCCTTTGCTGCTGGGCTTATGGACAATCACAATTTGTGATCCTTTATATTAATGGGGATAAGTTCATTTTCAATGTTTGAACTGAAAACAAAGTCAACCTTTTCAGGTGACATTCACTGTGGATTTACGAGCAATTGATGACAAGGGACGGGAGGATGTCCTTTATGAATTATCTAATCAAATGTATCAAATATGTGAAAAGCGTTCTGTTTCCTGCATCATTGAACGTAAGGTGAGAGACTCAAATCTTATTCTGCTCATATGTTTTGGAAAGCATATCCGATAACCTCATGTGCAAAATGGATTGTTTCAGCATGATGCAAATGCGGTGATGTGTGATGCTGAGTTAAGTTCACAGCTGAAATCTGCATCTTATGCTGCACTCAAGAGAATGACAGGTGAGACTAAGCATGAAGTTCCTGTGCTGATGAGTGGTGCAGGGCATGATGCAATGGCCATGTCTCATCTAACTAAGGTTTGTCCTCTTGAGCTAAATATAGAATCTGTACTTTTTTTTGGCCACGATGGTAACCATGCATGATATTTTGAACAGGTTGGAATGTTATTTGTGCGGTGCCGGGGAGGAATAAGTCACTCACCTGCAGAGCATGTATTAGACGATGATGTTTGGGCTGCTGGTTTGGCACTTTTAGCATTTCTTGAAACTCATATGTGAACTTGGAACATGCTCCAACATCCCTGTACAGTTTACTAGTTCTTTCTATTCTAATAAAAGTTAATGCGAGGGTAGGCCTCAATTGTACAGTTACATGCCATTGCAATACATGATCTGACTGTTTTGAAGGATTTTGAGCCCAGATAAGAGCAATCGGTTCAAATTAAAACAATCCAAACGTTCATGAATATCAAGAATACTTTTTAATCATTAATAGAGAATAATTTTTTTAAAAGTTAATTCTTGGTCATCCTTGAATTAATAACACAAGTTTATTTTCTGCTTTTAATGAATGAATTCGGAAAATGATGTTAGAAAGTGAATTTCTATTTTCCAATAAAGAACTCTTAAAAATGGTTAATGAGCATATTACTCAAAATCATTTTCAACAAATCCTCAGTAAGCCTCCATGACTAACTTGTATAAATAAACAAATGCGTACTTTGTATAAATAAACCTCTTTTACATCTAAAATTCTATAACAAATATATCCAAAGCCTGTCTCAGTTTATTAGACCTAAAGTCAGCTCTAAACTAATATTTCTGATGATCCTGCAAAAACTAACACCCAGCCTCTTCAACTAGGGATAAAAATTCCCAATTGCAGGTTTCTTATAGTTAGTATTGCACATCCGTAGAGCTTGAGATGGCAGAACTTACTTCTAAAAAAGTGGCTGGGCCAACTGTTGCAGCTGATGGACAACATGAGACATTCTTGGGCGCATAGAAGGGACATGCTGTGTACAAGCATAAACGAGATCCACTACCTTCTGAACAACACCAGCTTCAGGAATGTCTGAGGATGAAGAAGATATGACGGGATCCAAGAGCTCAAGGTAGCGATGTGACTGTACCAAAGGTGTAGCCCATTCAAATATACTCTGCCAGCCCACAGAATCAACAGCCTGTGCAGGCCGACGCCCACTTACAATTTCCAGCAGTAGAACTCCAAAGCTGTAAACATCACTCTTTGTTGTAAGTTCATTTCTATAAACGAATTCTGGAGCAAGGTATCCATATGTGCCACCTGCCATCACAGTTCTCTCCTGCATCACTTCCCATGGCACAAACTTCGAAAGGCCAACCCCCATCAAATGTGCTCCAAACTCCTCATCAAGCAGCACATTACTGGCACGGATGTCCCGATGCACAACATGTGGCTTAACCTTGTCATGCAAGAACCTGTTTCAAGATCAGATGGATGCGTATCCAGCAAAAGAATAAACAAAAATTAAAATACAGTGCAGCAAAGGACATTGTTTATATATATATATATATATAACTAATAGTCAAGGGTCAACAAATGCAATCCAGTAGAACACACATTTAGCTCTTTGATTATTCTCATTTCCCATGGAAAGATGTATTGCAAATAGGAACTTTACTAAGGATAGCAAAAAGATCAAGTAACTTATCCATTTTCGTAACTTATCCAATTTCATCAAGGTTCATAGCAATAGCAACACTGACACGGACTATTGGATTTATTCAAATCAGAGACCCGAGGATTAATACTTACGCAATTCCTTGAGCAAGAGTTGTAGCAATTTTCATTCTCATTGCCCAATCCAAGCTCCGGCCTCCCCTTGGTATGTGGTGTAGCCATCTATCTAAAGGGCCATTTACCACAAACTCATAAACGATGTAGCGGTCACCATGATCATAGCAGCATCCCTTAACAGCCACCAAATTTGGATGATGAAGCCTTGCAACCCTTCCAATCTCAGAATAGAACTCTTTCTTCCTTTGAAAACTAGACCTTTTTAACCTCTTCACTGCCACCCTTGATCCATCGGGTAGAATGCCACTGTATGTGCTACCTGTTTTGGCATCTCCTAGAAGGCGATTTCCTTCACTAAAATTCTTTGTAATTGACCTTAATTCCTCACTGGTGAACACCTTCCATGATGGGGGAACTAATGCAGAAGCTGCTGGATTAGATAATTTGCGAGACCTGCGCCGCCTCTTGCTCCGCTTGTATGCAAGAAGCCAAATCACAATTGCAAATGTTGTGACAAGGATCAACCCACTTACAACTCCAAGGATAATAAGGTATTCCCTATGGCAGTGTAAGTAATGACATTTGCTCTCTTGGAAAAAAGAAAGAAAAACAAATCAAATAATTTTCTGAACAAGATGACAAAAGATATCAAACCATTAGCAAAAATCTGACATCCTAAATCATCAAACGAATGATATCAAAAAAACCAATTTACTTTTAATTCTTAGGGGAGAGAGAGAGAGAGGCATAATAAAAGATTAAGATGAATAGCAGTCTGGTAAGTGAGGTCTTACCAAAATTGAGCATGCAAATAAAAGCACGAGATGCATTACATCTATCAACCACAATGGATGTAGATCCATTAGTAACCAATGTACAAATATCAACTGAAGCATTGACATGGCATGACAAATTGGCACAACTAGAATGAGAAGATCCTTCTGGAATGATTGACTCATTCCACTTTGACACATTATCGGACCACTTCCACTGGAACCCAAAAGTAGTGCTAATTTGTCTTCCTCCAATCCAACAACCATTGATATTTTCACCACATAACTTCTTAGCAGAGTTTAGTTCTTCATATGATGTCAGGGATGCCAAGTGTCCACCAAAGCTTTTACATTGGGTCTCTGACTCATCCCATGATTGAGAGCTCCTAATATATCGAAAACACTTGCTCTTCTCTGGACTGATAACCCAACCAGAACGGCATCGAGCTGTCCAGAAAGAAAATGAAAATGTTCAATTCAAAAGCTCCCAAGTACATGAACAATAAATGTGTGTGTGTGATATAGAGGTATGATATTACATGATCAATAGTCTATGCAGGATCCAAACTTACATAATTAGCTACATCTCAGCTTCTTGTGAAATTATTCTAAGTGGATGTGAGATGATTGTATGTAGATATATTCTATGCAGTACAAAAAACAGGTCTAACTTAGGATAAAACATATATATACCATCTTGCCCATGTATCCAACCATCTGAACATGAACTTGTATAATTACAAACCATAACTATCCGTTCTTTAGCTCCTATTAATTAATTGAAAGAAAATGATAGTTTTTTTAAAAGTTGCAAGGGAAGAGTGAGAGAAAGTAAAATTAATAAATAACACATTTAATTTATCCCACCATGGTTGATGATTCTTTTTTTTTTTTTTAATACCCATAAATCCCTTGACCTTTCCATTGATCACTGAGTTCTAAACTAGGAGCTATATCCACAAACAGTTATTGAAATCTTACCTCCTACAACTTCAATTATATGTTTTAAATCAAACTTAGCCAAAAAAGTATGCATATAAATCTCGTCTGAATTAAAAGAAAATTTTTTATAATTTCACCAAAATTTAAATTTACAAATGATATGGGCCTGATACGAACTATGAATAACTACAATCAGAGAGGGAACTATAGGAATGTTCTAAAAAATGAATAATTTGAATAGCAGAACTTATGCAGTTATGCTCACAGACCTTCAGACTAATCATAGGTTTTTCAAAGATTAGCATAGGTAACATTCTAGAGAAAAAGAGCATGGTCGACAATTTCCTCTCTGGTCTGCTATCATATACTGGCTGTGAAAGACTAATCCTGGCTTTGATATTCTATTTTCTTCTATTAAAAAAAAAGAACTGCAGGACTGCAGTTCATAATTTATTTTACATCAATTTAGCAGGTGAGTTCTTTAAATATATCACATTTTTCTAATAGGGCATTGCTATTGGCATTCCACTTTTAGCTCTCACACTTCACATTGCTATTCACAAAGAATGAAGCATAAAAAGTTAAAGGGTGCCCATAGCATCCCCCTCCAAATTCAAGAGGCATAATCAGAGTTTAGCTCTTTCATATGGTTACAATCTTCCATTAATTATATGTGATTCTTCACTTTTATAAATTTTGAAGTGATAGTTTCAGGAGATTTTAAAAGATAATATTCAAAAGACAAGCAATAAATCCACAACGTGCCAAATCGATGCATACTAAACTACTTTGTTTGATTGCAAAAATAGCTTCAAGGATTATCGCACAACAAGGGACCATTATGACATCTTGTAAATATCAGTATTTATTGATCACATATATTTCACAACAGTTAACCCAAGACGCTTTTCACCCTAATTCTAAAAGCTATTGTCTCTCTATCAAAATAGATTTTATCCGTATGAGTTCTATTTATTAAAGCCATTACTTTATGCTCTTCCTTTTGGATAGATTAGGCAAATTAGGCAAATTCCGAGTGCACAACCCATGAAGATAACTGAAGAAATATCATTTCAACAACCAACTGTCAATTGACATTCACAAGCAAACATCTTCTGAAAACTAAAGACAGAATTCCTCCAAACTTACATCACATGTTGCAATTCAAAATTTCTAAACTGATCCCTATAGAGGATCAACCATGTCATAAAAGCAAACAAGTGAAAAAAAAATATTTTTTATTACAAGCAATATATTGAAAGAGCATTTGTCCAAGTATTCACACCTTCAAGGTCTTCATTCTTGGAAGCCACTAACTCTGCAGTGCTTGACTGATTAGGAATCTAAGAAGCCAAATAGAAGCTTCAGAAAACAAGTTCAGAAAGTAATACACACGTAAATCCTAAAATTTGGAAACGAGAAATAAGCAGTAATCTTACTGTATCTGCAGCCACAAGCTGAAACACAAAAGAAGCAGTCAAAAGAGCAAATTGCACAAAGACCAGCTTCAGTTCCATCAGGACGATCTGACAAAACCAATGAAAGAGAAATCAACAATTCATGAAGAAATGATAGCCCTATAAAATTAACTCACGAGCAATAATTAACCACAAAATCACATATTACCTAATTCAGCAACAATTTCACTTCTTTAGTTTCCAAAATCAAACGAAACACTTTTTTAAGCCGTTAAACATTGTTTAGATTGCATTTCATAAGTACTTTCCATACCCAGATCAACAAGACCAATAATACTAAAGTCAAATAACAAAGAACAACTAAAACCCTAGAAACAGATATACCAATTCAATTCATATAAAATCTCAAAAAGAAAGAAAGAAAGAAAAAAAGCAACAGGGAAAATCTTAAATCATCTTCTGGGTGTCCAGAAAAACAGAGAAAGAAAAAAAAACTCATTATTTTGCTTTAGCAACCAAACAGCGAGAAAGGAAATATTAAAGAAGTGCGATGTTGGGTAAGGTGTATTTACCCTGAAATGAAAAGGGTTCAACCCAGAATCATGCTTTGTTTGTGGAGGACATGGAAGCTGAANAGCTTTTGCTGACCAAAACGAAGGACTGGGCTTATGTAGCAGTTAAGACCAGATGAGTAGTTTGGTATGGTTTCCGACAGTCTGACATAGTGGAGTTATTTCTCTTTTTCTTGTTTTTATTACACTTCATTGTCCCATCTTATTATCATAATGGAAAAAGGAAACTTCCTATACTTCCCCTGAGGATTTCAAAGATTCTCTACAAGCACTTCCAGGTTTCTAAAGGTCATAAACACCTNTCCCTGCTGTTAAGTTTTCTGTTAACTACATAAAAATTAAAAAATGAAAATAGTATTTTGACAAAACTATCCTCTAACGTAACTATAAATAATTCAACAAGCAAAATAAAATAAAAATTATAAATATTTTAACATTATATTATCGTTCTGTTCGATTATGATCCATCAATGATTTTAAACTACTTTAATTTTATCTTTTTTGTAACTTATAGGTATCAATTTTTTCACATTAGTTTTTTAATTTTTTCTCTCTTTTGTGTATTAGTTATTTTATGATAATTGAATTAATTTTGAAGAATGAAATTGAATGATAGTATAATANTCAAAATGATTTTGGTTTTTCTCTTTTTTGTTAATTTGTTGATATTTAAGCTAGAGGGTAATTTGGTCAAAATCTTAACCGGAAAACTTATAGGCAAAGGACGTGTTTGGTACTTTTGAAAATATAAGGGAAGGTTTAAAAGTTACCCTAATGGGAAATTAAAACCACCCAACCCAACCTTTAGTCAAAAAAAATAACACGCCCTTCAAGTTTCATAGATCGTCACAAATCACCCTTCCATTTACGAATAACAATTGAAACAGCAAAATTACCAGCCAGACTCAGAACTGAACCAGAACCATTATGGAATAATTTATTATATTATTATTGAGAAAATTATATTGACCCCGTTTAAATTTTAAGGAAATACTTAACTTCAGATTTTTGTTAAACTAATATTTATTCTCCAAAAACTAAATTTACCCTCCAAAATTTTAGGAGATAAATATAATTTTAAAAAAATAATGATAATTGTTGGAGGTAAGTATTAGTTTAGTAAAAGTCTGGAGTTAAGTATTTTCTCAAAATTTAACTGGGAGGTCAGAGTAAATATCTCCAATTCCGATTTTAGACTTTTATAATCTAAATGACTTCCACAGGAATCAGAATCCGATTTCACATTGAATCAAATAAGAAAAATAAATAGCTATTCTGATTCTGATTTTACCCCATTTCGATTTCGATTTAGATTCTAATTTCAAAACTCAAATCAAATGGATCTATAGCGTAATACACCCATGGGATACTTACCTATACTATACACAACACTCTGTTCATCTAAAGGAGGGTGTATTCAATTAAGACTTTTGTAGACTTTTAAAAACTTTTATAAAATTAAAAAGTTTGGGTGTATTCAATACTTTAATAGACTTTTAAATACTCTATAAAAATCATGAGGTATTTAATATAGACTTTTAAAGATTTTTAAAAAGTCTATAAAAGTC